>JAQGDG010000504.1:0-126186 GCA_029844215.1 Przewalskia tangutica | reverse complement strand
AATATAACCATAACATTTTAAAACCAATTCACAAATATATACGAAACAACCAAGTTAACGCGCATAGTGCTTACA
This sequence comes from Przewalskia tangutica, assembly GCA_029844215.1. Classification (NCBI taxonomy): domain Eukaryota; kingdom Viridiplantae; phylum Streptophyta; class Magnoliopsida; order Solanales; family Solanaceae; genus Przewalskia; species Przewalskia tangutica. The sequence goes on along the minus strand of JAQGDG010000504.1, from coordinate 126,111 downwards.
TCATAAACAAGAGCAAAATAGACATATTGTAACGGTATTTTCTAGGCCGCTAATGATCGAAGCAAGGCCAATCGCCCATAGTATCATTATGCGAGCCTAATCACGACTCCGCGATCCGCATAGGCCACCTAGGCCCGTGAGGTATTCCTCGCATCGAGGGTAGCTAATCACCGGCATTGTCACAGACTCCCGCAGCCCGCATGACCACATAGACCGCATGAGGTATTCCTCGCACCACAATCCTGGAACTCCCGCAGCTCCGCATAGGTCCCATGGACCCGCATGAGGTATTCTTCGCATCGGGGGGCAGCTTAACCCCCGACATCATAACAAGTCGGGGGTAAGTGATATAATACCAGCACAACGGGCTTATCGTAAAACAACATAAGCACAACAAAAAAAACCCCCTTACACAACGTCACAAGATATTAACACATGTAGCATCATAACATGTTCACTTTATCAAGCCAACAAGAAAGTATTACAAGGCTATCACAAAGCATAGGCAAGTTACTCACACAAGGTACTTGCATTTCATGTCAACAAATCCGGGTTTTAACCCATAACAATTTCCATACCTTCTTTTTAAACCAACTTAAGACAACATCATGCCTTCTCTTTTAAACAAAAACATTTCCATTTTTCCAGTCTCTCTCTTTTATAAATCAAGTCCCTTACTTTGGAATTTTTAAGAAAATCAAACTTGTTTTTAATGATCTTATTAAAGCAACCGTGATCTAGGAAATGTAATACAATTTTGTATTATCTTAGCTTCTATGCAGATGGAGGTTTCTACTTGTTTTAATAATATTAATTATTTGTCAATATATTTTCCTTTATTAACGCTGCAGTGGTTTGTTCGATACTTATTCTCATTTCCGAAATCAATATAACATTATTATTCAAAATCGAGTACTCATTACTCACGAATGAGGTTCCACAACTTTCCACACAATTCAAGTTCTTCACATATCAAGTCAAGTCAAATATAAGTCAAGTCTCTTATCTTTTTAAAAATCAATAAACCATTCTTTTACCTACATAAAGTTGTTATAATTAACTTCCCATAAATCAATTATAACACTTTATGTTTTAAATAAACCAAATTCATTTTACACACGTACGTCTACCGTACTATATATATTTCACAAATATCATGCTAGAAAAGATAGGAAGAGGTTCACATACCTCGCGACGATTATCGACAATTAGCAAAACGCTTCAAAGTACTATAACCTTGCTAGCCCTTTTCCACCCTTCAAGTAGAATACGCTACCCGTAGTACTTCCACCTATAATGGCCATGAAACGTCTATTAACCTCTAGTTCTCTTCGTAGGATATTTCTAAGAACAAGGTTCCATATCCTACGGAAAATTCGGCAGCACCTCCCCCGTTTCTACTCAATTATCCACCTTTTCCAAGGCCCGATAACCATAATTAACATACTAATTAAGGTGCAATATTACCGAAATTTAAAGAAGGGGATAACACGCCCAAACGGAACGCGATTAACAATCTCTCCTTCATAACAACAATAACTAAGGAAGGGGATAACACGCCCAAACGGAACACGATTAACAATCTCTCCTTCATAATAACAATAAGTAAAGAAGGGGATAACACGCCCAAACGGAACGCGATTAACAATCTCTCCTTCATAATAACAATAAGCAAAGAAGGGTATAACACGCCCAAACGGAACGCGATTAAAAATCTCTCCTTCATAATAACAATAAGTAAAGAAGGTCCAAAGTAAATATAGTCCAAAGTAGATACAGTCCAAAGTAGATACGGTCCAAAGTAGATACGGTCCTTAAGTTGGGGTCCTTGGCCAACTTTTACAATTTTACTTATCCAATTACTTTTGTTATACCCCGTATTTCCAGAATATGTATGGGAGGGCGTACGTACAAAAGTTTAGCCTTAGTTAGGCATAAGGGACGAAAATTTATGCACAACCCACGAAAAGAATTGTTTTCCGACGAAACGTTTTCCAAAACTTGCGTAGGGAAAATTACGGTTGCAACATTAATATTTTTTGCGGATTTTTCCGAGAGATGAAATATTTTGGACCAACGAGAGGGCGACACTTGTCACCCTCAAGTGGACGACATTGTGGGCAATTCTTGGCGTTTTTTTTGTCAAGGATTAGGTAGGATATTTTGTGATATTTGTGGAGTAGATGGATAAGGTACACATGGGTAAATCTACACCCTCCACTTGCCCTCCACTTGCCTTCATCTTGGCCCTTGAAAGTCCTATAAATACCCCCCCTAAGTTGGAAGAATTCTTCATCCACAAATATTTTCCAAGTCTTGAAAACTCCCTTCTCCCTTGTGAGCTTCTCGTCCAAAGCCCTCTCCCACCCCTCTTGAGTGAGCTAGCCGAAACACCCCCCCCCCTTGGTATGAAATATTCTCCAAGTATTGTTACTATTCCCAAATACCTTAGCCAATCCCTTGTAGTATTTCCAAAGTTATCACACGACCCGAATTCTGCTCACATCGGTGCCCTACACAGGCACCCTTTGGCATACATCAGAGAATAGCAGCGGAACATACACAACTGATAAAATACTTAAACATAAAAAAATAACAGGCTAGCCGATAAGGCCACCTTCCGTAACTTATACCAATAAAACAGTACATTTTTTTTCTTTACAACCCAATCCACTATGTGACTACATACACTTAAGAATAACAATCTCAAGGGACGGCCCGCCATACCCCGAATGTACAACAACCGACAATACTGTGGATAAGCCTCGAAATGAGGAGCTTCTCAACAAATGAGCAGTGATCCTAAGAGCGAGGATCAAGAATTGTACTCTACTCATGGCGTGAACGCACTCAAGGAGGTCGACAACATGTACCAAATATGTGAAATCAAAGTACGAGAATGAAATCATAAGTCTAATAATAAACGGAGACATGTATGATACTCGATTAACGACAATCTGTGCCTTACTAACAATGAGAGTAAATAGGTGTATACTTACAATATAAAGTAGGAAGCTCACGATCAAAACATGACCACTGGCCCAAATGTGATTAAGCAATCCTATTCCTGGGACTATTTCACCCGCATAGATCGCGTGGACCCGCATGAGGTATTCCTCGCATGGGACTATGTCACACCCCGAATTCGGGCCCGTGACTGGTGCCTTACCCCGGGCACCCTAGCGATACAACATCAGAGAAAACCAGCGGAAATAAAAACTTTAAACATGAAATGAGAGACATGATAAATAAACAGCCAACCAAAACAGATTGCCTTGATATATACATAAAAACCCGACGCTTATCCTTTTTACAAACTCCCGCCTACAACAAAGGCTGCACTTAAGATTTACAACAACTATGACGGACAGTGGTTCGCCATACCCCGAATGTACAAGAACCTACAACTCAGTGGAAACATACCAAAGATAAGCCTCCGACGGAACGAGCTTTCCAACACGCGAAATGAGATCTAAGAGCGGATCCACGGCCGATGTACCTACTGCGGCATGAACGCAGCCCCGAAGGAGGTCGATAACAGTACCAAGTATGTGAAATCACAACATCAGAAATGAAATCATAATAGCCTAAAAAGGTGAGACATGTATGATAACCAAAATACAAAGACGCAACATAAGTGCCAAGTCGTGGACTCACGCCTCAAAGTCACCACTCGGAAATATAACTATGGGTCTCACGCCCACAACATCCATCATGTTCGCGTCATGGCCGCATGCCTCTAATACCAGACGGCAGGTATACATGTCCATGATGCAACAATAATAACAAGGCCGCATGGCCACATGCCGGAATCGTGACGGTGTATACGCCCATGTAACCTCAATAACAATATATTTGGGTGGTTAACCCCGCCGCACGCCACATGCCCGGTCTGCATCGTGTCGGTGTAGACACGTCCATGTTGCGCAATAACCATATATCGGTAATCAACCCGACGCATGGCCGCATGCCCCGGAATCAGCGTCGGTGTAGACATGCCCATGTGACATCAACGACAAGACAAGAATCAAAATGGAAACATACCCGTGGAATTCTCCATCATCGCCAAAGACGTCCAAGTAAGTTCTCAACAAGTCGACCGCCTTCATCGAGACGCCAGAATACGTAAATACCATACTTGCACAACAAAGGCTATCATCACAAGCATAGGCAAGTTTCACAACAACAAGCATAGGCAAGTTTCACAACAACAAGCATAGGCAAGTTTCACAACAACAAGCATAGCAAGTTTCACACAACTCAAAGTACTTTCATTTTATGCCAAAGTCGGGTTTTAACCCCAAAGTACTACATACGTTAAGTTCTTTTAAAAGAGATCCATTACTTTTATAAAAGTCACCCGATACCGTAGTATCGAATGACCAACCCACATTCCTTTTCAAAATCAAGTAACAACATTCTTTTCCTAAGTTCGGTTTGCCTAGTTTCAATTACTCAAGCTTTTCATTTTCAAATGGTTTCATAGTTCCCAAACTTAATCACTTGATTCCTTTTAGAACAATTGAGTAATATATGTCTCACGTGAGAGTAGGTTATTCTTGTTTACAACATTCTTATTACAGCAGGCATGATCTAGAAAATGTAATATCATTTTGTCTTATCTTAGTTTCTATGCAGATGGAGGTTTCTACTGGTTTTAATAATACAATTCATTAGTCAAGACATTTTCCTTTATATCGCGCATGGTTTGTCGATACACATTCGATTTCCAAATCAAGAAAACATTCTTAAGCCGTTATACCTAACTTCCTAAAGCTAGCATAACTCTTAAGTTTTCAAAACACAAGATTACACTTCTTTCAAAACGATTCATAAATCTTTTGAAATACTTGAGTTTTATTATAACGCCTGCCGCTTATAAATCAAATCGATTATCCTTTAAAAGCCACAACCCATTTTCTTACCTACGTAAAGTCGTTATAACCAACTTCCCATAAAGCCGTTATAACACTTTATGTTTTACAACAATCAAATACAATTAACACGCACGTCACCGTACTACATAGTTCACACATATCATGCTGAAGAGATAGGAAGAGGTTCACATACCTCGCGACGACTATCGACAATAAGCAAAAAGCTCCAAGTACTACAACCTTGCTAGCCACTTTCCACTCCTCGAGTAGAATCACGCTACTCTTAGTACTTTCACCTATAAAGGCCACAAACGTCTATTAACTCTTAAACATAAGTTCCCATCTTTCTCTGGCAGAAGACCTCCCTCCCCGCCACAACAGAATCTCTCCTCTATCGAGGCCGCCACCAAGCCAACCGGGGTTTACACGCCTAACCGGACGTGTACAATTCTACACAACAATACTACACAAGTCTCATCACATAATCCCTATGTAATACGATTTCTTTATTCTTCACTTAAGTCAAAAGACATTGCCACAATAATGTTCAGTTCTATATATAGTATACCTCAACTATATATTCTACCACATGTAATCTCCAATTACAATAAGGGACAAGAATATTTACCTCGACAAGCCCAAAATTATCCAAATTATAATGTCGATCCCGGCAAGGTTTAGCTCCTACTCGTGCGCCCAATCCGCTCCAAACAACCCTTAGAAGTTCTTAACCAACTTCTACTCAAATACTTCAACCAACTATGAAGATTTCCTTGGGTTTCGGTTTGAGACTAAAAGGACAAAAGGTAGTATTCTGCTCTACGTAAAGAGGTAACTTTGGAATACAACAAGGTAAAGGCTAAGGTATTTTGGGCATTATAACAATACTTGAGAAGTATTTCAATACCACAATGGAGGGTATTATACGACAACAACTAGCAGTGGGTACCCCACGGCTAGCACCACAGAGGAGGGGAAACCCTCGCCAAAGGCCACACGAAGGGGAGGAAGGCTCTGGCTAAGAGTTCACAAAGGGGGAGGAGAGGGTTTCAAGACTTGGAAGTTTTGGATGAATGAAGTCTTCAAGCTTAGGGGGGGGTATTTATAGCAAAACCAAAAGCCAACCAATGGCCAAGATAAAGCCATGTGCAAGGCAAGTGTAAGGCCTTGATCAAGCCAAGTGCACCCTATCCTACTCCACAAAACATGGCTCAAAACAATGCACAAAACAAGGCCAAAACAAGGCACAAAAACAAGGCACGAATAAGGCACAAACGCGAGCCAATCGGCCATCAACTGTCCACCACGCAGGTGACAAGTGTCACCCTCCCGCTGGTCCAAGATGTTTCGTCGCCGAAAAATCTGAAAAAATACAAAACGACATAGCCGGAATTTTCCTTCGCAGTTACGCGAAAACGCTTCGAAACACGACTCTAACCGGGTGTTGTGCACAAAGGTAACTTCGGCCAAGCCACCTAGGCGGGGGTGACACGTGTCACCCTCCTATTGGCCCTCATAAAACGTCCTTCGAAAAATATCCACAATGGCCAAAATCTCGAAAACAAAGTGGGCCCCACAAAACCGTAAATTTCTCCCGTGGGCCCCACGTGACCATTTCCGAAAATAAAATCTCAAAATTCTAATATAATTTAAGAATCCCATATACCAAATCTGGGAAACCAATTCTCATTAACGAACCTTTTTCTTCACAAAAAAAACCGGAAACTTTTTCGTCGAAACTCACATCTTTCTTTCTTTCCAAATTTTTGCCGTTGCTCTGCACGCACGTCCTCGCATACATACCACGAGAATACGGGTATAACATTCTCCTCCTTAGAAACATTTGTCCCGAATGTTCCTTCTCAAGACGGATATCGATGAAGTTCCTCAACAAGTTGCCAACGCCAGCCTTGGCCACAAAAATAACACACGCCCTCTTCTTTCCTTACTCGCCGCGGCCCTTCTCGAACACTTGAACTCTCCCAAGACGTACCATACTTGATCATTACTCAGAAAAATCTCTGAGTCACTATGTCACGACCAAATCGCCCGTGGATCGGTGCCTTACCCGGCACCCTAGTGACACAACATCGAGTAATCGGCGAACATAAAACAACAAATGAGATATAAAACAATAATCAGTGAAAACTTGCGTCGGCATATATATAACCATCAACTCTTTTACAAATGAACAAATTAATCCTTTTACCAACCCCGCCACAACAAGATTACTGCACTTCTAAGAATGATACGACACAATGGCGGACGGGCCCCGCCAAACCCCCGAATGTAAACACTTACTACGACATGGACTATACCACCGATAAGCCTCGGAGAAACGGAGCTTCCCAAACGCTGAATCGTGACTCGAGAGCTAGGATCAACGATCGATGTACCTCAACCCGCGGCATGAACGCGGCCTCGGGCGAGGTCGATAACAGTACCGAGTATGTGAAACTAAAAATAAATCAGAAATGAAATCATAGTAGTCTATACCAAGCGGAGACATGTATGATAACCAAACTACGCTTCACCACAAATAAGCGCCATGTCAAGTCGTGGACTCACACCTCAAGTCATCACTCAATTTAACAATGGGTCTCACGCCCACAACATCAATCGTGCCCGTGGAATACCTTCCTCACTGCCGGCAATTTATGATATACAAGCACCAAGGAATACACATGAACACCAGGTCCCACCTGTGTCCTAATAAAACTGTACAGGGTAAGTACGAAGGCATAGCCGACTACTAACACCTACAGCACCAACAAGGTCATAAAGCGTATCATAAGATCTGTCTAGGCATCACATGATCAAAGCCGCCACTTGCCCGCAGATCTAATGCGCGCCTAGTCTCGAACTTCCGCAGCTCGCGATAGGCCAATCTCATCGGCCCGCATGAGGTATTCCCGCATCGAGGGTAGCTACTCCGGCGATCGCCACGACTTTCGAGTCGCATAGCCACAAGGACCGCATGCCCATAAAGGACGATACTAACTCGAACTCGTAGCTCGCATAGGCCCTCAGACCCGCATGAGGTATTCTCAATCACGGTCCTGCATCACCGAGTCTACCCCGCATCGGAGGGCAGCTTAACCCCCGGAATCATCTCAAGAGATGAATGCCACAATACTATCATAACGACTGATAGTTAATAAGCACAATCAAGGGAAACCCCCTTACACAAACATCACAAGATACTAACACACGTAGCATCCTAACACGTTTACTTATCAAAGCAACAAGAAAGTATTACAAGGCTATCACAAACCAATACAATCAAGTTATTCACACAAGGTACTTTCTACTAACAAGTTCGCATCTATCCCCAAAGTACTTCACACATTAAAATCTTAAAAAAGATCTGCTTTTTCACATAAGTCACACAATACCCGTAGTATAAAATAGAGTGATCGTTCTTTTAAGAAAACTAAAACTCTTACCTTTGTAAAATCAAGTAACAACATTATTTTCCAAACGCCCAAGTTTGCCTAATTTCAAATGTTCACGCTTTCTTATTTTAGAAAGGTTTCGTAGTTCATAGTCTTATTCATTTAAGAATATAATTCTCTTTTAAACAACTGAGAAACATAAGCCTTATATGTGAGTAGGATATTCTTGTTTATAACAATCTTATTACAATGACATGATCTAGAAATATCATTTTGTCTCATCTTAGCTTCTATGCAGATGGAAGTTTCTACCGGTTTTAATAATACTTAATTATTCAAAACATTTCCTTTATTAACGCCGCAGTTGGTTTGTCGATACACATCCTGATTTCCAACATCGCGAAAACGTTTAAGCCGCTATACCTAACTTCCCATAAAGCTAGTATAACTCTTAAGTTCTCAAAACCAAGACATTTCTTTTCAAAACGATTTAAATCTTTTGAAATACTTCAAGTTCTTTATAATCACACATCAAGCCGCTTATAAACAAATCATTTACCTTTTAAAACCACAAAGTGTTTTCTTATCTACATAAAGTCGTTATAACCAACTTCCCATAAAGCCGTTATAACACTTTATGTTTTAAACCCATCGAATACATTTAGCACACGACGCTCACCGTACTACATAGTTCACACATATCATGCTAGAAGAGATAGGAATAGGTTCACATACCTCGCGACGATTATCAACTATTAGCAAATAACTCCATCGCTTAACCCGGCTAGCCTTCCACCTCAATACTAGCCCAACAATATCCAAGATTTTAAAGTCTTTCCAAAGCAAGTCTTAGCTCCAAACCTTTGTGCTTTTAGCTCCAATTTCTTGTGTTCCAAATAACCATATTCTTCGTCTTTTCGCCCAACAATTGAACCGCTCATTCATTGAAAAAATATCCCCAAGGATTGAACAACCTTTCTCGTTATCAACCCTTTTAACCCAAAACTAAAATATACCGCCTTTGCTTCACACAAAATAAGAAAGGTTGGAGGATTTTCATAAAAACATGGATCTATTTTAATTCCTACCTTACTCATAGGATATCCACAAGATGTGTTGTTTTCATGTAGACTACACCAAATAATGAACCACATAAACTACTTCACAAGGAAAATGGACAAAGTACTAAAATGGCCAACTAAGAATGTTTTCTTCGATATGAATTTTCTAATCAATTCATCACTAGTTGGCTTCCTCTTATATACGTGTAACCCTCGTTACATAATAATGACTTATTAATAATGTTGTCCCTCAATACTTATCTACTTTATTTCTCGGTTGGATTAGTCACCTTAGGATCACTTAGCACATTACACGTTTATTCCATTTCGTCCACTTGGCCCAATCTAGTGACACTTGTCGCCTCCTATTGATCTAAAATATTTTATCTCTCGGAAGAATTCCATAGTCGAAAAAATATCGAAAACGTAAATTTTCTTCACAAGGTTCGAATAACTTCCGCTTGAAAACAATTCTATCATTCTTACCCTAATTAGGTGTATACACTCGTATATACGTCCCACATACGCATTCTAACTACGGGTATAACATTCTCCCTTCCTTAGAAACATTCGTCCCGAATGTTCCTTCTCAAGTCTCAAACAAATACGCACAAGATAGTCTTCACTACTATACTTACGAAACGATCAAGCCACACCGCCATAAAATAACACACGCGCAAATACTTAATTCAAGTCCACGAGGAATCACCTCTAACATCACAAAAGCTTCATCCAGGCTAAAATATGCTCCTTCGTGACCTTCTCTTTTCAAAAGAAATGATCACATCTATGATCTCAACACATGCTCGCTTCTTCCTTTTCGTCGCACTTTCTCGCATACTCGAACTTCTTTCTCATAACTTACCACATTTCTATCGCCTGCCTCCAATCTCGGTTATTATCTCCATCTTGGTCATCATTAAGTGGGAACACTCTGGATGGAGCTCCGATACTTTTCCGGACACAACAACAGGACAGACCGGACGTACTGCTTCGTACGTCGGACGGCAAAGCTTAGATATAGGCAACCCGCCTAATCTTCACCGATCGGAAAGGCCCAAAGTAACTCGGGCTAAGTTCCCTCTGTTTTCCAAAACTCGTCACACCCTTTCCGGGGTGGCACCTTCAAGAAGACTCACAGTCAATATGAACTCTAAGCGTCGTCGCACGACTTCTGTTGACTCTGAGCTGCAAATAACCTCTTCTGGATAAGCTTCACCTATCCACATCCTGCTGAAACAAGTATGAACTGCCTATCCGAACCTCCAACATCGAACCAATCGACCGCAACTTATACTTCCGCCCTACAAGGCATCATACGGCGATATCCAATACCGAAATGGTAGCTATAAAACACTTCCTAACAGTGAGGCAACGATCCTCACCGCTACCTCAAATCCAACATCGACGAGGATGAACGCGAGCACGAGACTCACCCGAAGTTCCTAACCCTGCCTGGTAAAACCTCCAGAAAAAGAAACAGCCATACCCTGGGCTCCACTGTCTGTCATAAGGTGAAGGTAGGCACCCCGTGCAGCCTTACAACCTTTCTGATATATCACCACTGCCAAGCAACGGTCCTGACTAAAAAACACGATGGACTGACCCCATCGGCCCGACTACTGGTCGAACGCATCCACGAACTCGTACGATGGTTAACTAAACATGGGCCTAACACCCTCGTGACTTACTGCGCGAGGGACCACCACAAACTGATCCCACCACCAAACAGGCCGCGGGTTGACCCGCACGTGGCCTCAACCCGACCCGGCAATGCGCAAAATACCATCTCCCCGAAGGAACAATCTTACTAAACACGTTACGAAAACCTAGCGGTCTTCTTAGCTCAACTACCCTCTTTCATTTCATACTACTTAGGGACTTATCCCAAACACAGCTCACGTGCACTATGCACTCCTATAAGGGTCAAACATAAACATACGTCTCTACCCGAGATGGCCTTACCTCTAAGGCCTTTGCGTATAAAGCTCTAAGGCTCACACTTTCTATCCTCCAAAATCTTACTCGGTTAACCCACCATGATTTCTAATCACAACTAACACATCGCTATCGTAACATAGCACTTAAGGTATACTCACCTTGAAAGTTACAGGACCTTATCATCGCCCTCTTCTCGCCCCGGTTAACCCGCCGATCTCACGCTTTCTTGGCACGATGCGACAAGCCCGCATCGTGCCATGCTCAAGCTTCAATCAAGAATTACTCTTGCACAACCCTCTCTTAGATAGTCATCAAGACTTGCGATACATCGGTATACTCTCTGGTAGCCAAATCCATAGCTAGCAACAGGGTCGCCTCTTTATATATATATTCTCTGTCCCCGATCATGGAACTGAAGGTTCAAATGTCATGGCCGCAGTAGGAACTGCCGTCGTCGTGCTTAAACTCTGCTGGGGCTAGTGACGTCGCAGAAACCCCCGAATGAAGCACTACCCTAGGTAATGATTTGGCCTGTGCCTCGCCACCCTCCGAACTCTACTCAGCCTCCTCGGCCGCCTTGCCCTCCCGGGCCCGGTTGCCCACGCGAGGCATAACGATAAGGGAAATAATTTCGTCAGAGGGTCCAACTTACAACACAGCTCTAAGGCACGATCTCAGAGTGAGAAGAATAGAAACCAATCCTAAATATCCTATAGCCTCCTGATTATTGGTGTGGTGCACAACACCAATAATCAAGACTTCATCGATACGGTCTGTAGACACTTTCCGAGGATTAATCGCTCGATACCACTTTTGTCACGACTAAATCGGCCCGTGGATCGTGCCTTACCCCGCACCCTAGTGACACAACATCGAGTAATCGAACATAAAACAACAACATGAGATATAAAACAATAATCAGGAAACTTGGTCACGGCATATATATAACCATCAACTCTTTTACAAATGAATGTTTTAATCCTTTTACCAACCCCGCCACAACAAGATTACATGCACCTCTAAGAGTGATACGACCACAATGGCGGGACAGGCCCCGCCAAACCCCCGAATGTAAACACTTACTACGACGGGGACTATACCATCGATAAGCCTCCGAGAAACGAGCTTCCCAAACGCCGAATGTGACCACGAGAGCTAGGATCAACGATCGATGTACCTCAACTCGCGGCATGAACGCAGCCTCGGGCGAGGTCGCATAACAAAAATTTAGTATGTGAAACTAAAAATAAATAACATCAGAATGAAATCATAGTAGTCTATACCAAGGTGAGACATGTATGATAACCAAACTACAGTTCACCACAAATAAGCAGTCATGTCAAGTCAGGGACTCACACCCTCAAGTCATCACTCAATTTAACAATGGGTCTCACGCCACAACATCAATCGTGCCCGTGGAATACCTTCCTCACCGCTAGCTTATGATATACAAGCACCAAGGAATACACATGAACACCGTGTCCCACCGTGTCCTAATAAACTGCATGGTAAGTACGAAGGCATAGCCGACTACTAACACCCACGCATCAACAAGGTCATAAATCAGATCATAAGATCTGCTCTAGACCGTCACATGATCAAAGCCGCCACTTGCCCGCAGATCTAATGTGCGCCTAGTCCTCGAACTTCCCGCAGCCCGCGATAGGCCAATCTCATCGCCCGCATGAGGTATTCCCGCGATCGAGGGTAGCTACTCCGGCATCGCCCCGACTTTCGAGTCCGCATGGCCACAAGGACCGCATGCCCATAAAGGACGATACTAACTCGAACTCTCGTAGCTCCGCATAGGCCCTCAGACCCGCATGAGGTATTCTCGAATCACGGTCCTGCATCGCTGAGTCTACCCCGCATCGGAGGGCGCCTTAACTCTGGAATCATCTCAAGAGATGAATGCCACAATACTATCATAACGACCGATAGTTAATAAGCACAATCAAGGCGGAAACCCTTACACAAACATCACAAGATACTAACACACGAGAATCCTAACACGCTTACTTTATCAAAGCAACAAGAAAGTATTACAAGGCTATCACAAACCAATACAATCAAGTTATTCACACAAGGTACTTTCTACTAACAAGTTCGGTATCTATCCCCAAAGTACTTCACACATTAAAATCTTAAAAAAGATCTGCTTCTTTCACATAAGTCACACAATACCGTAGTATAAAATAGAGTGACTGTCCTTTTAAGAAAACTAAAACTCTTACCTTTGTAAAATCAAGTAACAACATTATTTTCCAAACGCCCAAGTTTGCCTAATTTCAAATGTTCACGTTTCTTATTTTAGAAAGGTTTCGTAGTTCATAGTCTTATTCATTTAAGAATATAATTCTCTTTTAACAATCTGAGAAACATAAGCCTTATATGTGAGTAGGATATTCTTGTTTATAACAATCTTATTACAATGCATGATCTAGGAAATATCATTTTGTCTCATCTTAGCTTCTATGCAGATGGAAGTTTCTCTCGGTTTTAATAATACTTAATTATTCAAAACATTTTTATTAACGCCGCAGATGGTTTGTCGATACACATCCCGATTTCCAACATCAAGAAACGTTTTAAGCCGTTATACCTAACTTCCCATAAAGCTAGTATAACTCTTAAGTTCTCAAAACCAAGTATTACTTCTTTCAAAACGATTTCGTAAATCTTTTGAAATACTTCAAGTTCTTTATAATCACACATCAAGCCGCTTATAAACAAATCATTTACCTTTTAAAACCACAAAGTGTTTTCTTATCTACATAAAGTCGTTATAACCAACTTCCCATAAAGCCGTTATAACACTTTATGTTTTAAACCCATCGAATACATTTAGCACATGTACGTCTACCGTACTACATAGTTCACACATATCATGCTAGAAGAGATAGGAAGAGGTTCACATACCTCGCGACGATTATCAACTATTAGCAAATAGCTCCACCGCTAACCCTACTAGCCTTCCACCTCAATACTAGCCCAACAATATCCAAGATTTTAAAGTCTTTCCAAAGCAAGTCTTAGCTCCAAACCTTTGTGCTTTTAGCTCCAATTTCTTGTGTTCCAAATAACCATATTCTTCGTCTTTTCAGTTCCAACAGTGGAACTGCTCATTCATTGAAAAAAATATCCCCAAGGATTCGAACAACCTTTCTCGTTATCAACCCTTTTAACCCAAAACTAAAATATACCGCTTTGCTTCACACAAAATAAGAAAGGTTGAGGATTTTTCATAAAAACATGGATCTATTTTAATTCCTACCTTACTCATAGGATATCCACAAGATGTGTTGTTTTCGTTGTAGACTACACCAAATAATGAACCACATAAACTACTTCACAAGGAAAATGGACAAAGTACTAAAATGGCCAACTAAGAATGTTTTCTTACTGATATGAATTTTCTAATCAATTCATCACTAGTTGGCTTCCTCTTATATACGTGTAACCCCGTGGTTACATAATAATGACTTATTAATAATGTTGTCCCTCAATACTTATCTACTTTATTTGTTTGGTTGGATTAGTCACCTTAGGATCACTTAGCACATTACACGCTTATTCCATTTCGCCCACTTGGCCCAATCTAGGTGACACTTGTCGCCTCCTATTGATCTAAAATATTTTATCTCTGGAAGAATTCCATAGTCGAAAAAATATCGAAAACGTAAATTTTCTTCACAAGGTTCGAAATAACTTCCGTCGGAAAACAATTCTATCATTCTTACCCTAATTAGGGTGTATACACTCGTATATACGTCCCCACATACGTACTCCGGAACTACGGGGTATAACACACTACCTCCAAACTTGGTCATCTTACTAACCTCAACTTCCTTAAGGCCATTCCCGGCCTTTACGAACCGCTTCTGGTCGAACGCGTCCACGAACTCATACGATGATCATACAAACTTGGGCCTAGCATCCTCGTGACTTACTACCTGGCGACCACCTAACTGACCCCACCTTAATCCGCCACGGGTTGACTCGTATCACGCCCTCAAACCGACTCCACAATCGCCAAGCCCTCGCTCCCACACCGGAACAATCCCGCTAAATCACATCACGAAAGCTACCACTTCCATCTCACACTACCCATGGACTTATCACACAAATAAAACCCACGATACTACGACTGATAAAGGTCAAACATAAAACGAATCTTTTATTCAAGACGACCTTACCTCTAAGGTCTCAATCGTGACACCAGGGTTCACACTTACCATGCCCCATACTTACCCTTCTACAATAACTGTGTGTCTAAATCATATTTAGCACAAAGCTATCCGAACATAATACTTAACACATCATTAACATCAATACATACAAGTATCTACGGTGGTTAAGGATATACTCAAACTAGGCGGTTCAAGGACCGCTAAAATCGAACTTCCACCGCGACCTACCGTGGCCCGTAATCGCCTAGTAGTTCAGTGCTATCCTACCGCTACCCTGGTCGGACGGTCTCGCCATATGGCCTCGTTGGCCGCAAGAATAACAAGCTCCCTTGGTACTACGACACTCCGAAATGCGGTCTACCACATCGACCACACCGAGGTAGGGTGATCGATCCGCCAACACCCCTACTCCCCAACATTCAAACACAGGAGCCCCGACCGCTTCCCGAATATCCTGGCGGTCCCGGCGCGCGGAGGACCACTCTGCAATGGCGGAGGTACATAACTAGTTCGCTGGCAGGCGGTCCGCCTCGAAAGTCGCCAAAATATCCGGCCGTCTTGGCTTCTTCTTCTCGCAAAGCGGTCCACCTGCCGATCTTCGCGCCTCGCACCCAGTGCATGAGCACGAATGCGGGCAATGTCCATGCCCTACCAAGAGAAACACCCGCACAAGACTCGCCATATAATCATCTAGCCCGTGACGTAGCGATGCACCTATCCTTCATATTCGCAACAAGCGCAGTGGACATATCGAGCCAAAGAATCGAACTCGACATTGTACTCCCGACGGCGCCTCTCTGCCTCAAGAATAAAAATTTGTCGCCCGCGTGCTCCTCATCCGCGCGGAGGCAAGAAGTGCGTGAGAAAAGCCCCAAAACTCATCCCATACCGCTGGAGTGCATGCTCTCCCGGAAAGCTCCCACGAATCAAACCAATCGATCGCGGTATCACGCACCGATGCGAACCGAAGGTCACATCGGTCTCAAGCTTGATCACCCGCATGATCCTTCAGAATCGACGGATGAACTCCTCGCGATCATCCTCGTGCCTCACCCATAAAACTCGGCGGGATACAACTCGAAAGTCCCGTGAGCCTCAAACTATTCGCTTCGGGTGCACCACGCGCCGCTGAACCGAATCGCCGTGATCCACTGCTCTCATATCTGGCCACAACCCTGGCCAATAACTGGGCCATCTCCTTGTGACCCATTTCCCGCCGCCTGCATCGGGACCGAGGCTCGTATCAGAGTCTCATCAGCCACGGCCGCGCTCTAAACCTCGCTGGCCGGGCGGCGCGTAAACTCGCCGCTAAGCACTGCTCGTGCATCGACCGCTCGCGCCTGCATTCTCTCAGATCTCACTAGCAAGACTTCCGCCGCCTTGCCCTTCGGGCTCGCTTGCTGCGCGAGGCATAATCGGTAAAAACGAGATACGTCGAGGGTCCAACTTACAACACAACTCTAAGGCACGATCTCGTAATGAGAAGAATGGAACCAATCCTAAATGTCCTATAGCCTCCTCGATTATAGATGTGGTGCACAACACACCGATAATCAAGACTCACATACTAGACACGGTTCAGACACTTTCCGAGGACTAATCGCCTCGATACCACTTTGTCACACCTCGACTGCCCGTGGATCGTGCCTTACCCCGGGCACCCTAGCGATACAACATCAGAGAAAACCAGCGGAAATAAAACTTTAAACATGAAATGAGAGACATGATAAATAAACAGGCCAACCAAAACAGTTGCCTTCAGTAAATATACATAAAAACCCGAACAGTTATCCTTTTTACAAACCCTGCCCACAACAAAGGTTGCATGCACTTAAGATTTACAATAACTATGACGGACAGTGGCTCGCCATACCCCGAATGTACAAGAACCTACAACTCAGTGGAAACATACCAAAGATAAGCCTCCGACGGAACTGAGCTTTCCAACATTGAAATGAGATCCTAAGAGCGGGATCCACGACCGATGTACTCTACTGCGGCAGATGAACGCAGCCCCAAGGAGGTCGATAACAGTACCAAGTATGTGAAATCACAACATCAGTAAATGAAATCATAATAGCCTAAAAAGCAGGAGACATGTATGATAACTAAAATACAGTAATCAACATAAAAGCAAAGTCGTGGACTCACGCCTCAAAGTCACCACTAAATATATCTATGGGTCTCACTCCCACAATATCCATGATGTTCGCATCATGGCCGCATGCCCACTAATATCGTGATCGGTGTAGACATGTCCATGATGCAACAATAATAAGCCGCATGGCCACATGCCCCGGACATCAGACGGTGTAGACATGCCCATGTAACCTCAATAACAATATACTGGGTGGTCAACCCTGCCGCATGGCCACATGCCCCGAACATCAGACGGCAGACACGCCCATGTTGCAGTAATAACCATATATCGTAATCAACCCGCCGCATGGGCCGCATGCCTAATCGTGACGGCAGACATGTCCATGTGACATCAACGACAAGACAAGAATCAAAATGGAAACATACCCGTGGAATTCTCCATCACCGCCAAAGACGCTCCAAGTAAGTTCTCAACAAGTCGACCGCCTTATCGAGACGCCAGAATACGTAAATACCATACTTACACAACAAAGGCTATCATCACAAGCATAGGAAAGTTTCACAACAACAAGCATAGGCAAGTTTCACAACAACAAGCATAGGCAAGTTTCACACAACTCAAAGTACTTTCATTTTATGCCAAAGTCCGGGTTTTAACCCTAAAGTTCTACGTACGTTAAATTCTTTAAAAGAGATCCATTACTTTTATAAAAGTCACCCGATACCCGTAGTATCAGAATGACCTACCCACATTCCTATTCTAAAGCAAGTAACAACATTCTTTTAGTAAGTTCCAGTTTTCCTTGTTTCAATTACTCAAGCTTCTAATTTTCAAATGGTTTCATAGTTCCCAAACTTAATCACTTGATTCCTTTTTTAGAACAATTGAGTAATATATGTCTCACGTGAGAGTAGGTTATTCTTGTTTACAACATTCTTATTACAGACCATGATCTAGAAAATGTAATATCATTTTGTCTTATCTTAGTTTCTATGCAGATGGAGGTTTCTACCGGGTTTTAATAATACAATTCATTAGTCAAGACATTTTCCTTTTATATCGCAGTGGTTTGTCGATACACATTCCGATTTCGAAATCAAGAAACATTCTTAAGCCGTTATACCTAACTTCCCTAAAGCTAGCATAACTCTTAAGTTTTCAAAACACAGTATGTTATACCGTATTTCAGTATGTATGCGTATGGACGCACGCAAATTGAGCCTTAAGTTAGGCATTGATTCGAAATTTGGGCACAAGCGATTAGAGTCGTTTTTACGATTAAACGCTTTCCACACCTTACTGGAGAAATTCGCTATGTCATTTAGTATTTTTATGGATTTTTCCGAAACTTTAACATTTTTGATCAACGGGAGGGTGACACTTGTCACTTTCATTGACAAAAAGAGAGGCTTGCTCGCCGATTGGTCCCTCCTTTGTGCCTTGCTTTGTGGCTTGTTTTGTGGAGTGTTTTGGAGTGTTTTGTGGGTGCACTTGGCTTGATCGCCTTACACTTGCCTTGCACATGGCTTGATCTTGGCCATTGGTTGGCCTTGGTTTTGCTATAAATACCCTCTCTTTGAAGACTTCTTCATCCACTCTTCACTTGCCTAAGTCTTGAGAACCCCTCCTCCTCTTGTTGACTCTCGCCCAAGAGCCCCTCCCCTTGAAGGCCTTTGGCCGAAACCTTCCCCTTTGAGTTTAAAGCCGAGAACACCTCCCAGGGTGTTGTTCTCGTGTGGTACCCCTTTGTGGTATTGAAATACTCCTCCAAGTATTGTTATAATGCCCAAAATACCTTAGCCTTATACCTTGTAGTATTCCAAAGTTACTCTATACGAGTCCTAAATACTACCTTTTGTCCTTTTAGTCTCAAACCGAAACCCAAGGAAACCTTCACCGTTGGTTGAAGTTTTGGAGAAGTTGGTTAGAACTTCTAAGGGTTGTTGGAGCGGATTGGAGCACTGAGTAGAGCTAAACCTTGCTCAGAGCGACTTTAAACTCGGATAATTTTGGGCTTATCGAGGTAAATATCTTGTCCCCTATTGTAATTGGAAATTATAAGTGTTGAAAATATAGTGTTGTATACTATATATAGAATGAACGTAGTTGTTGGCAATGTCTTTTGACTTAAGCCCAAGAATAAAGAATCGAATCAATCTGTAATTACATAGATCAGACATGAGACTTGTGTAGTACCGTATAGTAGAATTGTGCACGTCCCGTTAGGCGTGTTAACCTCCCCGGTTGGCTGTAGCCGCACTCGATAGAGGAGGAGTTTTACGCTCATGCGGGAGGTGCCGAATTTTCGTAATGTTCTACGTTAAGATCTAGATTTTTAATAAGCGCTTGTGGCCTTATAGGTTGAAGTGCTACGTGTGACGTAATCTTACGACTAAGGAGTAGCCGACGGTTTGAGGTACTTGAGCGTTTTGCTATTAGTCGATAATCGTCGCGAGGTATGTGAACCTCTTCCTATCTCTTCTAGCATGATATGTGTGAACTATGTAAGACGCGGTGGACGTATGTTAACTGTGTTTGATTGTCTTAAAACATAAAGTGTTATAACGGCTTTATGGGAAGTTGGTTATAACGGCTTTATGTAGGTAAGAAAATACTTTGTGGTTTTAAAAGGTAACTGATGTGAATTGTAACTGGCTTGTTATAATAAAGAACTTGATGTATTTCAAAAGAGTTATACTAGCTTTATGGGGAGTTAGGTATAATGTCTTAAGAGAGGTAAAGAAAATGGTTTACTAATGTTAGAAGTTAAGAGACTTGATCTTATAAGATAAGAGACTTAACTTATTTGTTTTAATGTGAATGTTTGTGAAACCTCATTCGTGAGTAATGAGTACTTGGTTTTATTTAAAGGATAATGTTTTACCGATTTGGAAATCGAATGTATCGGCTGCACCACCGCAAATAAGTAATAAAGGAAAATGTATTGAATAATGATGAATTGTATTAAAACCGTAGAAACCTCCATCCGCATAGAAACTAAGATGACAAAATGATATTACATTTTCTAGATCATGGTCTGTAATAAGAATGTTGTAAACAAGAATAACCTACTCACGTGAGACATATATTACTCAATTGTTCTAAAAGAAATCAAGTGATTAAGTTTATGAACTATGAAACCATTTGAAAATGAGAAGCTTGAGTAATGAAACTAGGCAACCGGAACTTAGGAAAAGAATGTTGTTACTTGATTTTGAAAAGGAATGTGGGTTGGTCATTCTAATACTACGTATCGGGTGACTTTGATAAGTAATGGATCTCTTTTAAAGAATTTAACGTACGTAGTACTTTAGGGTTAAAACCCGGACTTTGGCATAAAATGAAGGTACTTTGAGTGATGTGAAACTTGCCTATGCTTGTTGTGGTGAAACATTCCTATGCTTGTTGTTGTGAAACTTGCCTATGCTTGTTGTGGTGAAACATTCCTATGCTTGTTGTTGTGAAACTTGCCTATGCTTGTGATGATAGCCTTTGTTGTGCAAGTGTGGTGTTTCTGTGTTACCGCTCTCTCGATAGGGCGGTTGACTGGTGAGGTTTCACTGCTCGCTGGTATCGTGGTCGGCTCGATGCCGCTCTCGTGACTGATTCGGCCTTGGTATCCGGTAGTCACCGCACTTGCCCCGCTCAGTATAGTGACGGTTTCGGATACGCCTTGGTCCCCGTGGTCACCAGTACTTGCCCCGGCTACGGACCGCCTTGGTATCCGTGAGTCGGCTCGCACTTGCCCCGTGACGCCTTCGTGGTTGCATTGTATTATTGGCACGGTCGGATCCGGTAGTTGTACTTGTCTCAGACGGTTTTTATGACATGTGGGACTCGTGTTCATGTATACTCCTTGGTATTGTTATATCATAAATCACAAGTGAGGAAGAAATTCCACGCACGCAGTGATGATTTGGAGGCGAGTCCGACTTGAGGTAATCGGTTATATGTTATATCGTAGTTGGTCATCATACATGTCTCCGCTTATATAGACTATTATGATTTCATTTACAAGATATTTACGCTTTCACATACTTGGTACCGTTATGACCGACTTCGGGGCCGCTCACGCCGCAGTAAAAGGTACATCGATCGTCGATCCCCGCTTATAGGATCACATTCGGTTGGGAAGCTCCGCTTTCTCCGAGGCTTATCTTTGGGTATGTGTTCCCGAGTTATAGGTTCTTGTACATTCGTGGGTATGGCGCCCCGCCCCGCCATAGTTGTTGTAAATCTTAGAGGTCTGTAGAATCGCTGCGGTTGTAAAAGGATTAAACTGCTCGGTTTTATGTTTATACCGCAAATCGCTTGGTGGCCTGTTTATTTATCATGTCTCTCATTTCATGTTTAAAGTTTTTATTTCCGCTGGTTTTCTCTGATGTTGTATCGCTAGGGTGCCCGGGGTAAGGCACCAGTCACGGGCCCGATTTTCGGGCTGTGACACAGTACTACACTTCTTTCAAAACGATTCATAAATCTTTTGAAATACTTCGAGTTTTATTATAACGCCCAAGCCAGTTATAAATCAAATCAGTTATCCTTTAAAAGCCACAACCCATTTTCTTACCTACATAAAGCTGTTATAACCAACTTCCCATAAAGCCGTTATAACACTTTATGTTTTACAACAATCAAATACAATTAACACACGACGCTCACCGCACTACATAGTTCACACATATCATGCTAGAAGAGATAGGAAGAGGTTCACATACCTCGCGACGACTATCGACATAAGCAAAAGCTCCAAGTACTACAACCTTGCTAGCCCTTTCCCCTCCACGAGTAGAATACGCTCCTCTTAGTACTTTCACCTATAAACGCCACAACCGTCTATTAACTCTTAAACATAAGTTCCCATCTTTCTACGTAAAATTGAAGACCTCGCCACAGCGTAAATCTCCTCCTCTATCGAGGCGGCTACCAAGCCAACCGTGGGGGTTTACACGCCTAACCGACGTGTACAATTCTACACAAAGAATACTACACAAGTCACCGCACACACCCTATGTAAATACGATTTCTTTATTCTTCAGCTTAAGTCAAAAGACATTGCCACAATAATGTTCATTCTATATATAGTATACCTCAACTATATATTCCTACCACATGTAATCTCCAATTACAATAAGGGACAAGAATATTTACCTCGACAAGCCCAAAATTATCCAAGTTATAATGTCGATCCCGAGCAAGGTTTAGCTCCTACTCCGCGCTCCAATCCGCTCCAAACAACCCTTAGAAGTTCTTAATCAACTTCTACTCAAATACTTCAACCAACTATGAAGATTTCCTTGGTTTCGGTTTGAGACTAAAAGGACAAAAGGTAGTATTCTGCCTACGTAAAGAGGTAACTTTTGGAATACAACAAGGTAAAGGCTAAGGTATTTTGGGCATTATAACAATACTTGGAGAAGTATTTCAATACCACAAGGAGGTATTATACGAAACAACTAGGCAGTGGGTACCCCACTGGCTAACACCACAAGGGAGGAAACCCCGCCAAAGGCCACACGGGGGAGGGGAAGGCTTGGCTAAGAGCTCACAAAGGGGGAGAGGGTTTCAAGACTTGAAGTTTTGGATGAATGAAGTCTTCAAGTTTAGGGGTATTTATAGCAAAACCAAAAGCCAACCAATGGCCAAGATCAAGCCATGTGCAAGGCAAGTGTAAGGCCTTGATCAAGCCAAGTGCACCCTATCCTACTCCACAAAACATGGCTCAAAACAATGCACAAAACAAGGCCAAAACAAGGCACAAAACAAGGCACCAATAAGGCACAAAACGCGAGCCAATCGCACTAACCGTCCACCATGAGGGTGACAAGTGTCACCCTCCCGTTGGTCCAAGATGTTTCGCTCGGAAAAATCCGCAAAATACAAAACGACATAGCCGAATTTTCCTTCGCAAGTTACGAAACGTTTCGTCAAAAACGACTTAACCGTGTGTGTGCACAAAGGTAACCGGCCAAGCCACCTAGCGGGGTGAAACGTGTCACCCTCCTATTGGCCCTCATAAAATGTCTTCCAAAAATATCCACAATGGCCAAAATCTCAAAACAAAGTGGGCCCCACAAAACCGTAAATTTCTCCCGTGGGCCCCACGTGACCATTTCCGAAAATAAAATCTCAAAATTCTAATATAATTTAAGAAGCCCATATACCAAATCTGGGAAACCAATTCTCATTAACGAACCTTTTTCTTCACAAAAAAAACCGGAAACTTTTTCGTCGAAACTCACATCTTTCTTTCTTTCCAAATTTTTCTGTCGTGCTCTCGTACGTACGTCCTCGCATACATACCCTGAGAATACAGGGTATAACAGACTATTTCACCCGCATAAGCCCTTACGGACTCGCATGAGGTATTCCTCGCATAGGCTGGACCCGCCCGCATGAGACTATTTCACCCGCATAAGCCCTACGGACTCGCATGAGGTATTCCTCGCATCGTGGGTAGCAAATCCACGGGAATATGCAATGCCACAAACCCGGGGAATGACCCCGCAATTATTACTGAACTACTAGCACAAATCCGGCTATCACACATAACATAAGCACTACCAGCTTATCATACAATATATAAGCAAGTTAAGCAATCCCCTAACTTCTTATTATTCTGTTTCATATACACTCTCATTTTAGTTTACTTAAGGCACTAACATGTTCTTTATAAAAATCCGGGAATTTAACCCAAAGTACTACGTACTTCTATTCTTTCAAAATGACTCATTTCATTATAAAACTTCATAACACAAATCACATGATCACTTATAACTTTATCATAACATGAAATCTTCAATTACAAAAGTAAAACGAAGATTATACCTCAATTAGCCCAATTATGATCCAAGATCACAAGTCGCTCCTTAGCAACTTTAGCTCCTCCTTTCGACGTTCCAATCCACTCCAAGCAACCCTTAGAAGCTTATAAAAGACTCATCTTCAAGTTTCAACTTCAAAGTTGAATAACCCTTTAGGTTTTCGCCTTGCGACTAATACGAAAACACCACATTTCCGCGATCTTTTTATTGAGAAACACTTACTATACCCTTAGGTACCTTGGTTTAAAGTGGGGGAATTATTGGACAACAATTGAAAAAAATTCCTTCAAACCCTAGCCCTTGGCCGTGAGCTCCCTCAAGCCTCCCTTAAATTTTCTTGAAAATTTCTAAGTGTTTAGCCTTGTCTTGCACTAGCATACAATATATAACATGATGGAGGGTTAAGATTAGCACAATTGTGTGGCTTGGATAAGTTTCACATGGATCAAATCTAGGTGGCCTTTGACTTAGTCAACTTTGTCAAGCTTCAAGACTAGCAAGACTTGGTCATTTAATTTATGGTCAAATGACCATTCTAACCATGACAATTTCGTCCATGACCATAAGGGGTGACACGTGTCGCCTCCCGCTCGTCGCAATATTTCGCTTAGACCGACCAATTCCAAAAATTTCGACAAACTTTTACTCGTCTCAAATCTTAACATTGTTGAGTTCTTACGTACGTTCTTATAAACATATCCTGAAATTCCGGGGTGTAACATTCTTCCCCCCTTAGAAACATTCATCCCCGAATGTTCTCTTGGGAGTCAAACTTAAGATAGAGACATAGTCTCCTTACAACCGCTATGTACCAATAATGCCACACTTGGCCGCATAACAATACTCATACCAAAATATCATCTGAACCCCACGTGTCACATCGGTTATCTGCATAAAGCTTCATGACTCTAAGCTTACTACAATCTTCCCTGATAAGCCTCGCCTTATCCATAGCCCGCCGAGTCAAGTCCGACCAAATAATCGAACCTCGCCTATGTCGAACCATCCGACCGGCGATCCCCACTTTCATACACAAGGCCTCGCATCGCCACCGAAAATCGTGCGGTATCATATCGTTACGTAACAAGACAAGAGGCAATTAACCTTCCGCTATTCTCGAATCAAAAACACAGCGCAACCTATCCTCCGAGTGCCTAGATAGTACGCTCTGACCGCTTGGCTCGAGGTGTAATGCAACACCGAGACTCACCTGTCCCTAATCCTTTCGAAAAACCTCCGGTTATCCGCAATCGAGCTCATCTCACACGACCGAACCCGCCCGTGGATCGTGCCTTACCCCGGGCACCCAAGTAGCCATACATCAGAGTAATCAGCGGAACATAAAGACAATACATGAAACCAGTGTAATAAAACAGTGAAATAAGCAGACAGGCTAACCAAAAACGGTTACCTTCAGTATATATATAAATAACAACTCTTTCAACATGAACAGTTTAATACTTTTACAAACCACGCCACAACAAAGATTACATGCACTCTAAGAATGATACGACAACAATGGCGACAGTGGCCCCGCCAAACCCCGAATGTAAACACTTACGACGATGTGGGACTATACCACTGATAAGCCTCCGAGAAACGGAGCTTCCAACCAAATGCGGACACGAGCTAGGATCAACGATCGTGTACCTTACCGCGGCATGAACGCACCAAGGAGGTCAAGACAGTACTGCAAGTATGTGAAATCAAAATAAATCAGAAATGAAATCATAGTAGTCTATATAAAGCAGGAGACATGTATGATAACCAAAATACAGTTCACAATAAATAAGCAGTCATGTCAAGTCAGGGACTCACGCCCTCAAAGTTATCACAATAAAACCGTACGGGGCAAGTACGAAGGCATAGCCGACTACTAAGACCCACGCATCAAAAATACCACAAGCGTATCTCGAGGTCTTTCTGCATCGCACCACATGATCGCCGCCACTCGCCCGCAATATCAATGCGGCGTCTATCCTCGAACTCGCAGCCCGCATAGGTCACCCATGCACCGCATGAGGTATTCTCGAATCATGGTCCTGCATCACCGAGGTATACCCCATCGGCGCCCAACCCTCGGTATCCGCCTAGGCTCCCGCAGCCGCATAGTCTCAAAAGACCGCATAGTCTCAGCGGACCGCATAGGAATCCCCGCATCAAAGCTAAACACCGAATGATCAATCTCGAGCTACCGTGACTCCGCGATAGTCACAAGGATTTGATAGGCCGTATAGACCGCATCAAGACTGGCAAGCCCTGGTATAACAAGTCGGGGGTATGTGATACAATAACAAGATAACGGGCTTAACGCTTGACAACGTAAGCACAACAAGAGTGACCCTTACACAATAATCACAAGATACTAACACACGTAGCATCCTAACATGCTTACTTATCAAATCAACAAGAAAGTATTACAAGGCTATCACAAACCAATACAATCAAGTTATTCACACAAGGTACTTTCTACTAACAAGTTCGTACCTATCCCCAAAGTACTTCATACATTAAATCTTTAAAAGATACGTTACTTTCACAAAACCACACACACGTAGTATATGAAAAATAGAGTGATTATCTTTTTAAAGTAAATCAATTACTTCTCTTTGTAAAATCAAGTAGCAACCTTCTTTCCAATGTTCAAGTTTCTTATTTTAGAAGGGTTTCAGAGTTCATAGTCTTATTCAGTTAAGAATATAATTCTCTTTAACTATCTCGAGAAACATAAGTCTTATATGTGAGTAGGATATTCTTGTTTATAACAATCTTATTACAAACCATGATCTAGGAAATATCATTTTGTCTCATCTTAGCTTCATGCAGATGGAAGTTTCATGGTTTTAATAATACTTAATTAGTCAAAACATTTCCTTTTATTAACGCCGCAGTTGGTTTGTCGATACACATTCGATTTCAAATCAAGAAACATTCTTAAGCCGTTATACCTAACTTCCCATAAAGCTAGTATAACTCTTAAGTTTTGCAAAACCAAGTATTACTTCTTCTTTCAAAATGATTCAAAATCTTTGAAATACTTCAAGTTCTTTACTAACACATAACAAGCCGCTTATAGTTCAAATCTTACCTTTTAAAGACCACAAGTATTTTCTTACCAACATAAAGTCGTTATAACCAACTTCCCATAAAGCCGTTATAACACTTTATGTTTTAAACCAATCAAATACATTTAGCACACGACGCCTATCGCACTACATAGTTCACACATATCATGCTAGAAGAGATAGGAAGAGGTTCACATACCTCGCGACGATCGACTAATAGCAAAACGCCCAAGTACTTCCAACCGCATTACTCCTGCCAAGTAGATCGCGCCACATGTAGTACTTCAACCTATAAGGCCACAAGGCGCTTTATTAACATTTAGATCTCATCAGAGAACATTCTACCAAAATTCGGCAAAGACCTCCCCGCACAACAGCGTAAATCTCTCCTCTATCGAGGCCGGCTACCAAGCCAACCGGGTTATACGCCTAACCCTAACTGCACAATTCTACCACTCATTACTACACAAGTCTACGTAATATAGCCCTATGTAATTACAACAAGATTCTTCTTTAAATTCAGCTTAAGTCGCAAGACATCGTAAAAGTATTATTCAGCTTAAGTCAAAAGACATTGCCGATAACTACGCTCAGTTCTATATATAGTATACTTCAACTATATATTCGACAATATGTAATTTCCAATTACAAAAGAGGACAAGATAATTACCTCGATAAGCCCATAATTATCCTAGTTAAAGTCGATCCCGGGAAATCGTTTAGCTCCAACTCCGAGCGCCCAACCGCTCTAAACCACCCTTAGAAGTTCTAACTAACTTCTACACAATACTCCAACTGACTATGGAGATTTTCCTGTGGTTTTGGTTTTGGACTGGAAGTATAATAGTATTTCCGGCATTTTCAGATAGGTATAACCTTAGAATACAACAAGGTATACGCTAAGGTAATTTGGGCATTATAACAATACTTTTGAGAGTATTTCTACCAAGAGGGGTATATTATACGAGAACAACACCACTAGGAGGGGGTGAAGTCTCGCCACAAGGCCACACAAGGGAGGGGCTCTCGCCGAGGGGAGGACGAACCACAACAAGAGAGGGATTTTTACACTTAGAGATTTGTGGAAAGGATGAAGAATTCATCAAAGGAGAGGGTATTTATAGGTCAAGGGATGGCCAACCAAAGGCCAAGATTAAACCAAGTGTTAGCAAGTGTAGGGCTAGGATTTATTACACACAAATATCCTACCAACCTCGACTTTAGCCAAGGCACAAAACGTGCCTTACTAGCCCATTTCGTCCAATCTATCACCAATGAGAGGGTGCCAAGTGGCGCCTCTTGTTGGTCCAAAATGTTTCGCCTCTGAAAAATCCGCAAAAATTAAAAATGACATAGCCGGAAATTCCCTACGAAAGTCATGGAAAACGTTTCGTCCAAAAAAACGACTTAATCGTGTTGTGAACAAATAAATTTCGCCAAGCCTAATTCTCAAGTTCAAATTTTCTACGCACGCCCCACGCACATACTCGAAATACGGTATAACATTCTCCTCCTTAGAAACATTCGCCCCGAATGTTCCTTCTAAGCCTCAAACAAACGTCGCCAAGATAGTCTTTACTACCATACTTACGAAACAATCCGCCACAATGGCCACGTAAACAATCGCGCAAAATACTTACATCCAAGTCCACGAGGAATCACCTCTAACATCACCACAAACACCTCTCTCCGGGTCTAAAATATACTTCCTTCGCACCTTCTCTTTACAAAAGAAATGATCACATCAATGCTCGCCATACATGCTCGCTTCTTCCCGATACCACTTTTGTCACTTTGCCGCGAGGTTCTAGTGCCACTCGCGACCCAACAAATGGTACGGACTACATGCGATCCTCGAGGTCGCTGCTCACTCGAACTCTTACCACATTTCGACATCGTCGCTTTCAAAACTCGGTTACTAACTCTAACGTGGTCATCATTAATCGGGAACACTGATGGATCTCCGATACTTTTCCGATCATAACAATACGAAGACGGCCATAACGCTTCCTAAGTCGGACGGCAAAAGCTAACATATAGGCAACCCGCCTATTCTTCACATGGACTCAAAGGCCCAAAGTAACTCGGGCTAAGTTCCTCCGCCTTCCAAAACTCGCCACACCCACCCCGGTGGTACTTTCAAGAAGACCGACCACAACTCAACTCTGCGTCGTGCCGCCGATTATCCGCACGATTTCTCCGAGCCGCCGTAACCTCTTCTAGACAAGCTTTACTCTATCCACACCTGGAACAAGCTCAACCAATTATCCAATCTCGCCAACATCGAACCAATCGACCGGCGACTACACATCCGCCCTACAAGGCTTCAAAAGGCGACATCCGAACACCGAAATGGTAGCTTAAACACTCCTTCAACAGAGACAACAATTCTCGCAACTATCCTCGAAATTCAAACACCGCCCGAGGGCGAACGTGATTCTGGGACTTACTCGAGTTCCTAACCTTGCCTGGTAAAACCTCCAGAAAAGAAACAGCCGCAACCTGGGCTCCACTGTCTGACATAAGGTGAAGGTAGGCACCTCGTGCAGCCTTACAACTTTTCTGATATATCATCTCGCATAACCCTCTGCCGAGTAAACGGTCTTAGCTAGAAGACAACACAGCTGACCTCCTCGGCCCAACTACTGGTCGAATGCATCCACGAACTCGTACGCTGGTTAACTAAACTTGGGCCTAACACCCTCACAACCCTAACACAAGGCGGGACCACCACAACCTGACCCCACCACCAAACCTACCGCGGGTTGACCCGCAACGTGGCCTCAACCCGACCCGGCAACGCGCACAATACTAGCTCCCCGATTCGGAACAATCTCACAAATTACGCTTCGAAAACCCAGCGGTCTTCTTAGCTCAACTACCCCTTTCATTCCACAATACTAGGACCTATCCCAAACATGACTCACGTGCACTATGCACTTCCGATAAGGGTCAAATATAACACTACACCTTTTCTCGAGATGGCCTCACCTCTAAGGTCTCTACGTAAAAAGCTCTAAGGTTCACACCTTCTCTATCCCCCAAAATCTTACTCGGTTAAACAACCATGATCTAATCACGACTAACACACTGTTATCAGAACATAGCACTTAAGGTATACTCACCTTATCACACATACTGATCTCTAGAGGGTTAAAGATATATCTATATCTATCGCTTCACCCCTTAGTCGCTCAAATCAAACCCGCCTGCAGGCGCATAGCTAAGGAAGATGACGAACTACCCACCAATCCTGAAGGCTAAGTCCTCCTACAAGGACACTCTCTCGACACATGGCCCTGACGGCCGCAGGTACAACAAGTACCAACTAAAAGACGACATTCCCCGGGATGACGTCTGTCACACTGTGAACCGGAAGCCCTGGAGTTCTGACCAACTCCTGCACACCCCGAACGTCCTGAAATCTGTGGAAGACCACTCTGCACTGGCGGAGGTGCATATCTAATCTGCTGGTGAGGCGACTCGCCTCGAAAGTTACTAAAGGACCTTGCTGCTCTGGCCCTCTCCCCGCCCTGTTAACCCGTAAATCTCTACGCTTGGCTCGCGCGCATAAGCCCGCATACGTGCCATGCTCAAGCCTAATCAAGAATTACTCTTGCACAACCTCTTAGATAGTCATCAAGACCCGCGGTACATCGGTATACTTTCGGTAGCTACATCCATAGCTAGTAATGTGGTCGCTTCTTTGCACTCTATATTCATCGCCCCCGGCCGTGGAACTGGCGTTCAAATATCATGGCCGCAGTGGAAACCGCCACGCCATGCCAAACTCATTGGGCTAGTGACGCCGCAAAACTCCCGAATGAAGCACTACCCTAGGTAATGATTGGGCGTGCCCTCGCCACCCTCCGAACTCTACTCGCAGCCTCCTCGGCCGCTTGACCTCGCCCGGTTGCCTACGCGAGGCATAACGCAGTGGAAAGAAATACGCCGAGGGTCCGACTTACAACACTTCTAAGGCACGATCTCGTGAGTGAGAAGAATAGAAACCAATCCTAAATACCCTATAGCCTCCTCGATTATCGTGGTGCACACAACACACCGATAATCAAGACTTTATCGATACGGTCGTAGACACTTTCCGAGGATTAACCGCTTCGATACCACTTTTTGTCACGACCAACCTCGCCCGTGGATCGTGCCTTACCCCGCACCCAAGTAGCCATACATCGAGTAATCACGGAACATAAAGACAATACATGAAACCATGTAATAAAACAAAGTGAAATAAGGCATAAAGCAACTAAAAACGGTTACCTTCAAGATATATATAAATAACAACTCTTTCAACATGAACGCTTTAATCTTTTTACAAACCCCGCCCACAACAGATTTCATGCACTTAAGAATGATACGACAACAATGGCGGACAGTGGCCCCGCCAAACCCCGAATGTAAACACTTACGACGGCTAGGACTATACCATCGATAAGCTCCGAGAAACGGAGCTTCCCAAACGCCAAATTGTGACCGAGAGCTAGGATCAACGATCGTGTACCTTTACTCGCGGATGAACGCAGCTTCAAGCGAGGTCGATAACAGTACCAAGTATGTGAAATCAAAATAAATCAGAATGAAATCATAGTAGTCTATATAAAGCGGAGACATGTATGATAACCAAAATACGATTCACAATAAATAAGCAATATGTCAAGTCGTGACTCACGCCCTCAAAGTTATCACAATAAAACCGTACGGGGCAAGTACGAAGGCATAGGCGACTACTAAGACCCACAATACCAAAAATACCACAAACTGTATCTCGAGGTCTTTCTAGACCGCACCACATGATCGGCCGCCACTCGCCCGCAATATCAACGCGCGCTGCCTATCCTCGAACTCTCGCACCCGCATAGGTCACCCATGCACCCGCATGAGGTATTCTCGAATCATGGTCCTGCATCGCCGAGGTATACCCCGCATCGGGCGCCCAACCCTCGGTATCCGCCTAGGCTCCCGCAGCCCGCATAGTCTCAAAAGACCGCATAGTCTCAGCTGCATCGCATAGGAATCCCCGATCGGGCTAAACACCCGAATGATCAATCCCGAGCTACCGTGACTCGCATAGTCACAAGGATCGCATAGCCGTATAGACCCGCATCAAGGGTGGCAAGCCCTGTATAACAAGTCAAGGGGTATGTGATACAATAATAAGATAACGGGCTTAACGCTTGACAACGTAAGCACAACAAGAGTGACCCCCTTACACAATAATCACAAGATACTAACACACGTAGCATCCTAACATGCTTACTTATCAAATCAACAAGAAAGTATTACAAGGCTATCACAAACCAATACAATCAAGTTATTCACACAAGGTACTTTCTACTAACAAGTTCGGGTACCTATCCCCAAAGTACTTCATACATTAAATCTTTAAAAGATACGTTACTTCACAAAAACCACACAATACCTGTAGTATATGAAAAATAGAGTGATTATCTTTTTAAAGTAAATCAATTACTTCTCTTTGTAAAATCAAGTAGCAACCTTCTTTTCCAATGTTCAAGTTTCTTATTTTAGTAAGGTTTCAGAGTTCATAGTCTTATTCATTAAGAATATAATTCTCTTTAACTATCAGAGAAACATAAGTCTTATATGTGAGTAGGATATTCTTGTTTATAACAATCTTATTACAGCAGCCATGATCTAGGAAATATCATTTTGTCTCATCTTAGCTTCTATGCAGATGGAAGTTTCTACTGGTTTTAATAATACTTAATTAGTCAAAACATTTCCTTTTATTAACGCTGCAGTGGTTTGTCGATACACATTCTGATTTCCGAAATCAGTAAAACATTCTTAAGCCGTTATACCTAACTTCCCATAAAGCTAGTATAACTCTTAAGTTTTGCAAAACCAAGTATTACTTCTTCTTTCAAAATGATTCAAAAATCTTTTGAAATACTTCAAGTTCTTTACTAACACATAACAAGCCAGTTATAGTTCAAATCAGTTACCTTTTAAAGACCACAAGTATTTTCTTACCAACATAAAGCTGTTATAACCAACTTCCCATAAAGCCGTTATAACACTTTATGTTTTAAACCAATCAAATACATTTAGCACATGACGCTCTATCGCACTACATAGTTCACACATATCATGCTAGAAGAGATAGGAAGAGGTTCACATACCTCGCGACGAGTATCGACTAATAGCAAAACGCTCCAAGTACTTCCAACCGTCGGCTACTCCTTAAGCCAAGTAGATCGCGCCACACGTAGTACTTCAACCTATAAGGCCACAAGGCGCTTATTAACATTTATATCTCATCGTAGAACATTCTACCGAAAATTCGGCAAAGACTCCCCGCAACACAGTAAATCTCCTCTCTATCGAGGCCACCAAGCCAACCAGTGGGGTTATACGCCTAACCCTAACGGTACAATTCTACTCACTGCACTACTACACAAGTTCATCGTAATACACCTCATGTAATTACAGTAAAGATTCTTCTTTTAAATTCAGCTTAAGTCGCAAGACATTGCTGTAAGTATTATTCAGACTTAAGTCAAAAGACATTGCCGATAACTACGTTCAGTTCTATATATAGTATACTTCAACTATATATTCTAACAATATGTAATTTCCAATTACAAAAGAGGGACAAGATAATTACCTCGATAAGCCCATAATTATCCTAGTTAAAGTCGATCCCGGCAATCGTTTAGCTCCAACTCCGAGCGCTCCAACCCGCTCTAAACCACCCTTAGAAGTTCTAACCAACTTCTACACAATACTCCAACGGACTATGGAGATTTTCCTATGGTTTCGGTTTTGTGACTGACGGAAGTATAATAGTATTTCTGGGCATTTTCGTATAGGTATAACCTTAGAATACAACAAGGTATACGGCTAAGGTAATTTGGGCATTATAACAATACTTTTGAGAGTATTTCTACCAAGAGGGGGTATATTATACGAGAACAACACCACTAGGAGGGGTGAAGTCTCGCCACAAGGCCACACAAGGGGAGGGGCTCTCACCAAGGGGGAGGGATGAGAACCACAACAAGAGAGGGGATTTTACACTTAGAGATTTGTGGAAAGGATGAATAATTCATCAAAGGGAGAGGGTATTTATAGGTCAAGGGATGGTCAACCAAAGGCCAAGATTAAAAGTGTTAGGCAAGTGTAGGGCTAGGATTTATTACACACAAATATCCTACCAACCTTGACTTAGCCAAGGCACAAAAACGTGCCTTACTAGCCCATTTCGTCCAATCTATCACACTAATGAGAGGTGCCAAGTGGCGCCTCTTGCTGTCCAAAATGTTTCGCCTCTAAAAATCCGCAAAAATTAAAAATGACATAGCCGTAAATTCCCTACGAAAGTCGTGGAAAACGTTTCACAAAAACGACTTAATCGGGTGTTGTGAACAAATAAATTTCGCCAAGCCTAATTCTCAAGTTCAAATTTTCTACGCACGCCCCACGCACATACTGAAATACGGTATAACATCATCTATCCGTAATCATAAGCGTAGGAACCTCGTGCGCCTCACAATCTCTCGCTATACAAGCTAGTATAAACCTCACCAGTAAGTGGTCCCAACTAAAAGAACACACTGGTTTCACAAATTTAATTACCATGATCCCTGTGGAGTCGACTTCCTCCGAGTACGATGCCACCCTGTAATAAGATCCATAATAATTTCCTCTCATATCTAGGTTGGGATTTCAATCGCCTGCAATAGCCCACTGGGCTTCTGGTACACAACCATGACCTGCTACTAACTCGGACACTAAGCAGTAAACTCCTCTATGTCTCTCTTCCGGTCATCTTACCCATACATACATCTGAGGCGACGACACGACTTAGTCGGCCCCAAACAATTAGAGCAATAAGCATCGCGTGCCTCCCCAGAACTCCCGACTAGTCCTCGCAAAGACCGGTACACGCATCTATCTCATCTCATAGCACCCCATCCGTGCTACTTCAAACAGCTCTTCTCTCCTGAGAGTCGAATCGATATCAGATCATAATCGAATCCTCATATCTGCCGCTCCTTACCTCCCCAACAACGGAAGACTGGAAACCTCTCTGATCTAGACTTCATTAACCTTGAAACAAATAATCGAACCCCTAGGCTCGAATCGAAGGATCTCACGACCATATCCTCGCCTATCTGTCGCTTATCCGATGTACTACCCTTAGTCCACCACAAAGAGTATCTCAGAATCGCTTGCTTTCCCGATGGTATAGGATACCAATATCACAATCCTTGAGTAACTCTAACCACCATCGGTGTCGCAAATTTATCGCTCACCGCAGACATACCGAGGCTTTTGTGGTCCGCACTCATTATCCACATGAAGTGCAGATATACGTCATGCCCCAAATCTTCCAGCATGATTTAACCGCCGCCAACTCTAAATCGTGAGTGGCGCAATTTCTTCTCCTCGCTTCTAACTACCGGAAAACATAGGCTCTATCCTTATCTCCAAGGTCCAAGACACAACTTAGCCCAACACCCAACGTGTTATCATAATAACCTAACCTCTAGTCTCACAGAGGGTTAGAATCAGAAGTCGTGGTCAACTTATCTTTCGATAATCGAAAGCCTTTCTCAATCTCGCGAAATAATCGTATCCTTAATCTCACTTATGGTTCCTGCTTTCCTTTCTCTGTTGCAACCAAACTTGGTCACTAAACTTAGATTTGATTCTTTGCTTGCCTCACGCTAAGACTTCATCACAATCACATTTTTGTGGGGAGGTTTCTTGATCTCACAAGTAGTAACCCGGTTTTCCTTTCCGGTTGTAGAGCCTATAACTAGGTGTTACCACATTTTCTTGAAATGTTCTACCATTATCAACTAATGGTCTTTACACTCGTCTGGGTAATCATGACCTGCAACTTACATTAATATCTTTACGATACTTCCCACCAATTGTATGTCGTTTCTTAATTACCCCAACACAACACTTTTCCCACGGTTATCTACAATCAGAACCTATGGCATGACGATATCAAGACCTTACCTGTCTTATATCCTTCGTCTAACAACACGGGTACACGCAACCCCATAATTCGTAAATCGCTTCTTTTTATGTGGGGAGAAAACTTATCTCCTTTCTTAAACTTTCTCGAGTCACAACCCTAATCACAGGTCCTCTCGGTCCAAGAATTATCTAATCATCACGCCCGCCTTAAAGTAGTGTAGATTTTCAAAACCTACCAAAGATGTCCTCACTTTCACGAAAGACTGCATTTATTTATTCATGCCTTGCACATTTTCCCGAAATTATCGGAAGGTCGTGGCCCCGACCGCCACACCAAACCAACTCCAAGTACCTCCTGGGCATTTAACATAAATTCCTTCAAATTCAATTATTACTACTTTCTCGCCTCAATCCACCTCAAATGAACAAATCACACGGACTTATTAAAAACAATTATGTCAAAGAAGGAAGAATAATTCATGGTTACCACCACTTCTCTTCCTTTCCACTCGATAACGGCTTATCGGAAAATCGTACCAAATCAATCTCTCTCAGAGTCCATGTTGGCATCACAAGAGGCCAACTAGTCCGCACTCATAATGACCTCAACGTCACGTCATAACTCTGCTAGGTTCGCTAAGGTCCAACGATCGTATCGTTACGGTAATTATTATCTACTCGCCGGCTACCACCCATCACTCACGGTGTGATCACCGAAAGGTTCTCATGGATTCGGGCTTTATTTCTTTACACTTGGTTGCTCTCTTTTTCACCGGTCGCATTTCCCGTACTCCCAAACTTATTTTAGCGCACGCATATAGCCTTCATCGATCCGGTCTCCAATCTTTGGAGTTACTAAATTAAACAATACAAGGCCCATTCCGCTCGCAACTCGGTTCCGGAATGCGTCCACGAACCCATAAAACGATTAACTAGACTTGGGCCTTACACCTCGTGACCATCACGTGGGACTACTACCAACTAATCCCATTTCATTTCAAGCTATGGCGACCCTTAATAGATCCCCAACCGACTCAAGGCCGCACTTAACTCTTACCCTGGCCGACTTAACTTTACTACCCGAGAAGGCCTTATATACCTAAGGTCTCGGCGGTTATCACATTCTCGTGCTCGCAATTTCCATGCTCCAAGCCTAACTTATCACCCCGTAACCGGTACAAAACTTCTCATAAAATCATAGCCGTGTTTGTCTTGACCACAACAACTATACTTTCTTCATCAGGATCTCGCTCAGTACAATTCCCTTTAAGCATACCACGAGCTTAAGTTGCTAACATAGTCTTCCACTTAGTCTCTTAATTAACTTCGAGGGTCCATTACATTCTCACACATCTCATCATCACCTAATTATCTCAAATTAGCACGTAAAACCTGATGAGAGTTCCTTAATCGCCATACCTTCCGGTATTTATTTAGTCCTTACCAACTCGTAATCTAAAATCATCCTAGCAACACACATGTGACCCCCAAACATAAATCCGTATAGTTGTATGTCACAATACCAACTATACTACAAACATTACCAACTGGATACGCAATCCACATAATCCTTCTGGTCATCGCTTTCTCGTAGCTGCAAACAATCATAACTTGTTAGGGAAAGACTACCCTAACCATACAGCTCTATCGCACGATCTTAGAGTGAGAAGAATGGAAACCAATCCTAAATGTCCTGCAGCCTCCTGATTATAGATGAGGTGCACAACACACCGATAATCAAGACTCTACTAGACACGGTCTGTAGACACTTTCCGAGGACTAACTGCTCTGATACCACTTTTGTCACGACCCGACCGCCATGTTGGTGCCCTACACAGGCACCTTTTGGCATACATCAGAGAATAACAGCGGAACATACATAACTGATAAAATACTTAAACATAAAATAACAATAGGCTAGCCGATAAGGCCACCTTCCGTAACTTATACCAATAAAACAATACATTTTTTTTTCTTTACAACCCAATCCACTATGTGACTCACGGACCTCTAAGAATAACAATCAAGGGACGGGGCCCCGCCATACCACGAATGTACAACAACCGACAATACTGAGGATAAGCCTCGAAATGAGGAGCTTCTCAACAAATGAGCAGTGATCCTAAGGCGAGGATCGAATCAGACTCTACTGCGGCATGAACGCACCGCGAAGAGGTCACGACAACATGTACCAAATATGTGAAATCAGCATCAGAATGAAATCATAAGTCTAATAATAAAACTGGAGACATGTATGATACTTAATTAACAGTACACTGTGTCTTACTAACAATGAGAGTAAATAGGTGTATACTTACAATATAAAGTAGAAAGCTCATGATCAAAACAGGACCACCTGTCCGCAGTATCATTAAGCAATCCTATTCCTGGGACTATTTCACCCGCATAGATCGCGTGGACCCGCATGAGGTATTCCTCGCATGGGACTATTTCACCCGCATAAGCCCTTACGGACTCGCATGAGGTATTCCTCGCATAGGTGGACGCGCGCATGGGACTATTTCACCCGCATAAGCCCTACGGACTCGCATGAGGTATTCCTCGCATCGTGGGTAGCAAATCCACGAGAATATGCAATGCCACAAACCCGGGGAATGACCCCGCAATTATTACTGAACTACTAGCACTAATCCGGCTATCACACATAACATAAGCACTACCGGCTTATCATACAATATATAAGCAAGTTAAGCAATCCCCTAACTTCTTATTATTCTGTTTCATATACACTCTCATTTTAGTTTACTTAAGGCACTAACATGTTCTTTATAAAAATCCGGGAATTTAACCCAAAGTACTACGTACTTCTATTCTTTCAAAATGACTCATTTCATTATAAAACTTCATAACACAAATCACATGATCACTTATAACTTATCATAACATGAAATCTTCAATTACAAAAGTAAAACGAAGATTATACCTCAATTAGCCCACTTATGATCCAAGATCATAAGTCGCTCCTTAGCAACTTTAGCTCCTCCTTTCGACGTTCCAATCCACTCCAAGCAACCCTTAGAAGCTTATAAAAGACTCATCTTCAAGTTTCAACTTCAAAGTTGAATAACCCTTTAGGTTTTCGCCTTGCGAGTAATACGAAAACACCACATTTCCGCGATCTTTTTATTGAGAAACACTTACTATACCCTTAGGTACCTTGGTTTAAAGTGGGGGAATTATTGGACAACAATTGAAAAATTTTCCTTCAAACCCTAGCCCTTGGCCGAGAGCTCCCTCAAGCCTCCCTCAAATTTTCTTGAAAATTTCTAAGTGTTTAGCCTTGTCTTGCACTAGCATACAATATATAACATGATGGAGGGTTAAGATTAGCATAATTGTGTGGCTTGGATAAGTTTCACTTGGATCAAGTCTAGGTGGCCTTTGACTTAGTCAACTTTGTCAAGCTTCAAGACTAGCAAGACTTGGTCATTTAATTTATGGTCAAATGACCATTCTAACCATGACAATTTCGTCCATGACCATAAGGGGGTGACACGTGTCGCCCTCCCGTTCGTCGCAATATTTCGTTTCCGACCAATTCCAAAAATTCCGACAAACGTTTACTCGTCTCAAATCTTAACATTGTTGAGTTCTTACGTACGTTCTTATAAACATATCCTGAAATTCCGGGGTGTAACAATTACCTCTATACTTAGAGCCCGGAAAATACTACTATACTTCCTTTAGTCACTAAACGAAACCCTAGGAGAAACTTCATTGTTGGTTGAAGTAGTAAGTAGAAGTTGTGTAGAAACTTCTAAGGGTTTCTTGGAGCGGATTGGAGCGTACAAATTAGGAGCTAAACCTTGCTCAGGATCGACTTATATCTTGGATAATTTTGGGCTTATCGAGGTAAATAATCTTATCCTTCTATTGTAATTGGGAATTACATACTGTAGTAGTATAAGAGATAAGTATAAGATACATAGAAGGATATTAAAGAAGAGAATTGAACTGTAATTACATAGAAGGATATTAAAGAAGAGAATTGAACTGTAATTACATAGAAGGATATTACAGAAGAGAATTGAACTGTAATTACATCGTATAGAAGGATATTAAAGAAGATTGAACTGTACTTACATAGGACTGTATTTACAGTAGACTTGTGTAGTATGACGGGTAGGGAAATGCTGCCCAATTTTCCGTAGAATTAAGAACCTTCTGCTTAGAATATTCTACAGAGTAGTCTAGACGTTGATAGACGTATTTGACCATTATAGGTTGATACTCTGCGCGCGACATATTCGACTTGGCAGGTGGATTTCGCCGAGGAGGTATGTGATTCTTCCTATACTCTTGAGCATGATATTTTAAAATATATATATAGTACGGTAGACGTACGTGTGTTAACTGAACATGGTTTTACTTGACGTCTTTTGACTTGAGTCTAAATAATAAGAATCTTGAAGTATTTCAAAAGAATTATGAATCATTTTTGAAAGAAGAGAAATACTTGTTTTTAAACAGAAAGCTTAAGAGTTATACTATCTTTATGGGAAGTTAGGTATAACGACTTAAGAAAGATAAAATGAACAGTTTACTTATGTGTTTTTGAAAGACTTGTATTGATTTCTGGAAAGTATAATAAGATGGTTTGATGAGTAGACATATTATGATGCTATGTGTGTTAGTGTCTTGTGACGTTTGTATAAAGAGGTTATTCTTATTGTGCTTATGTTGTTTAACGATAAGCTGTTATGTTAGTAGTATACCACTCACCTCTTGACATGTTATACCGGGGGTTAAGCTGCCCCCCGATGCGAGGGACGCCTCATGTGGGTCCAGGGGACCTTTGCGGAGCTACGAGAGTTCTAGGTTAGTGTGCGGGGGAATACCTCATGCGGTCTATGTGGCCATGCGGACTACGAGAGTCCAGGATGATGTGGAGGATTAGCTACCCTCGATGCGGGGAATACCTCATGCGGGCCTAGTGGCTTCGCGGATGCGGAGTCGAGATTAGGCATGCATAATGATACTATAGGCGATTGGCCTTGCTTCGATCATTCGCGCCTAGAAAAGACTCATAGCTTACCTATTATTGCTCTTGTTTTTGATGTGGCACTATGTGCGGTTACATTGGTTATTTCGTACATATTTGTAAATTTGGCTTTAAAACGATATGCTTTCATTTGAAGTACTTTACAGTTTCACATACTTGGTACCTGTTAATCGACCTCCGGCCGTTCATGCCGCAGTAAGGGAAAGCAGTGCTAGATCCACATCCTTAGGATCTTTACTTTGGTGTCGTGAGCTCCATCTTCTCCGAGGCTCGACTTTGGGTATGATCTCACCTGTTGTTGTAGATAGTTTTGTACATTGAGGTATGGGCGTTACTGTCCGCCATAGTTATTTACCTTCTTAGAGGTCTGTAGTCCTATTGTATAGTTGGGATGTAACTGCCAGGCTTTGTTTATATATATATGCCGAAAGACGACCTTTTCTCAGATAAACTGTGTCTCATTTTACAATTGTTGCATGTCTTGTTTTTATATTACGATGATATTTCTACTGGTGCCCTTGGGTGCGGGTAAGGCACGATCACGAACCGGGTCGTGACAAAAGTGGTATCGTGAGCGGTTAATCCTCGGAAAGTGTCTACATACCGTATCTAGTAGTCTTGATTATCGGTGTGCATACACCAATAATCAGGAGGCTATAGGATATTTAGGATTGGTTTCCATTCTTCTCACTCTCAGATCGTGCCTTAGAGCTGTGTTATAAGTTGGACCCCTCAAACGTATTTCCTTTCTTTAACAGTTATGCCTCCACGTAAGACAACCCGGGCCCAGAAGGGCAAGGCAGCCGAGCCGCTAGTAGGACACCGAGTCACGAGGGCCTGCACTCCCTATACCCGAGGCGATACCACAGACGGCGAGTTCCACGACGCCGCGCCCAGCGAGGTTTAGAGCGCGCGTGGTGATGAGATCACTGATGCACCTCCACCTCACCGGCTAGCAGATGAGATAGGTTCTGAGAGATGGCGCCATCGCCGTGATCGTGGCCGAACATGAGGATCGTATGGTATCGCGACCCGATCTCGGCCCGTGATCGTGCCTTACCCCGGGCACCCTAGTGATACAACATCAGAGAAAATCAGCGGAAATAAAACTTTAAACATGAAACAAGAGATAAGATCATAAAACAGGCCAACCAAACGGTTACCTTCCAATAAATATATGTATACAAAACTTTCAAACCGAACAGTTTAATCCTTTTTACAAACTCTGCCCACAACAGTACTACAGACCTCTAAGAGTTTTTATACAACATGACGGGACAGGGCCCCGCCATACCCCTGAATGTACAAGAACCTACAACTCAGGGTAACATACCAACGATAAGCCTCCGGAGAAACGGAGCTTCCCAACGCTGAACTGTGATCCTAAGAGCGAGGATCAGCAATCGATGTACCTCTACCTGCGGCATGAACGCAGCCCGGGCGAGGTCGATAACAGTACCAAGTATATGAAACGAAAATATCAGAAATGAAATCATAGCGGTCTATATAAGCGAGACATGTATGATGACCAAAATACGATTCACAATAAATAGCCTTGTAAGTCGTGACTCACGCCTCGAGTCATCACTCGATATAACTATGGGTCTCACGCCGCAACATCAATCATGCGTGGAATACCTTCCTCACCGGCTGCTTCATGATATAATAACACCACGAGTACACATGAACCCCAAGTCTATACTAATAAGACTATACAACCAAACCACGAAGGCGACACGGCAAGTCTGGCCGACTACCGGATACCAAGCCGTGTCACGAATGACCGGCAAGTACGAGGGCTAACTACGGTACGGCGTAGTGTCACGAGACTTCGTCACTACACCGAGCGGCAAGTGCGAGGGCTAACTACCAGTACCAAGGCGAATCAGCCACGAGGCGGGCAAATCTGGCCACCACCGATACCAAGCGTCGATCAAGAAAACCTCATGGAGAGCTAGTCCATGGAATAACACTATCACCGGAAACGAACCTCATCATGGCCGCATACCCGGACCATCCATCGAGTCGATATGCCATGGACTATCATAGTGAAGCATACCCGCTGGCCACCCATCGTGGTAAGATGTCCAAAATGATCAAGAATAACACGACCGCCCTCCATTCGAGTGACGCGGTAACATAAGAATACAACACTTTGCACAACAAGGCTATCATACACAAACATAGGAAAGTCACACACAACTCAAGGTACTTTCATTTTATGCCAAAGTTCAGGTTTTAACCCCAAAGTACTACGTATGTTAAACTCTTTTAAAGGATCCATTTCTTTTACAAAGGTCACCCGATACATGATATAGAGTGACTAACATCTTTTAAGTAAACCAAAACAATTTCCATACTTTCCTTTTAAAACCAAATTAAGGCAATACCATGCCTTCTTTTAGACAAAACACTTCTCCTTTTAAAGTCAAGTTACCACTTTAAAACCAATGATAAAACCATTCTTTTGTTTTCATAAAGTCGTTATAACTAACTTCCCATAAAGTGTTATAACACTTTATGTTTTAAACCAATTTTAAGACAAAACAATGCCTTTCTTTTAAACCAAAAACTCTTTAATTTCTCAAGTCTCTTTTAGAAATCAAGTTCCTTACTTATTCTCATTTCAAATCAAGAAACATTATTCTTTAAAAACCAAGTACTCATTACTCACGAATGAGGTTTCACACTTCTTAACAACTTTCACATCAATTCAATTAAGTCAAGTCTCTCATCTTTTAAGATCAAGTCTCTTAACTTCTTAAAAGCAATCAACCATTCTTTTTATCTCTCTTAAGTCGTTATACCTAACTTCCCATAAAGCTAGTATAACTCTTAAGCTTTCAAACCAAGTATTATTCTTCTTCCAAAAAGGATTCTCAATTCTTTTGAAATACTTCAAGATTCTTATTATTCAGGCTTAAGTCAAAAGACATTGCCATAAAACTATATTCATTTAACACACGTACGTCTACCGTACTATATATATATTCTTGTAAAATACTTCCAGATTCTTATTGTTCAGGCTTAAGTCAAAAGACATTGCCACACGACGTCTCACCGCATACTATATATATATTCCTTTAAAATATCATGCTCAAGAGTATAGGAAGAATCACATACCGCGACGATTATCGACTATCACCAAATAGCTCCAAAGCATCGTAATCCCGCTAGCCTTTTCACTTCTTCGAGTAGAATACGCTACTCGTGATTTCACCCTATAATGGTCACACAAGTCT
This sequence comes from Przewalskia tangutica, assembly GCA_029844215.1. Lineage (NCBI taxonomy): Eukaryota > Viridiplantae > Streptophyta > Magnoliopsida > Solanales > Solanaceae > Przewalskia > Przewalskia tangutica. The sequence continues at coordinate 81,419 of JAQGDG010000504.1, read as the reverse complement.
ATCAACGACTAGACTATACGTAAAATAATTCTACGGAAAATTGCGACTTCTACCCGCCAAACTACACAAGTTCATCAGAATACAGTCTATGTAAGTCTGATTCCTTCTTATATACCTTCATGGTATATAACTTATACTTAATTCTTATACTTCAACAGTATGTACTCTAATTACAAAAGAAGGTCAAGCGTATTTACCTCGATAAGCCCAAAATTATATGTCGATCCTGAACAACGTTTAGCTCCAATGGCATGCCTAACCCGCTCCAAACAACCCTTAGAAGTTCTACGCAACTTCTACTTAATACTTCAACTCATATGAAGATTTTCCTTGTGGTTTCGGTTTGAGACTAAAAGGACAAAGGTAGTATTTCCGGCTCTACGTATAGAGGTAACTTTGGAATACGACAAGGTATAAGGATAAGGTATTTTGGTATATTAACAATACTTGTAGAGTATTTCTACCAAAAAGGGGTATTATACGAGAACAATCAAGGCAAGGGGGGAGGTATACCCACCAACACCACTAGGAGGATAACTCTCGCCAAGGGCCTCACGAAAGGGGAGGGGTGTTCTTGGGCGAGAACACTACACTTAAGAGGAGAAGGCTTTGAAGACTTAGAAACAATTTTAGGATGAAGAAGTCTTCAACAAGGGAGGGTATTTATAGGAAACCAATGGCTAAGATGAAGCCAAGTGCAAGGCAAGTGTAAGGCCAAGATCAAGCCAAGTGCACTAACCCTACTCCACAAACAAGGCACAAAACAAGGCACCAAACAAGGCACAAAATAAGGCATAAAATCGTGCCATCCAAGCCCTCATTGCCGTCCATATGGGGTGACAAGTGTCACCCTCTCGTTGGTCCAAAATATTTCATCTCTCGGAAAAATCCGCAAAATTATAAATGACATAGCGGAATTTTCCTACGCAGTTCGGAAAAGCGTTTCGAAAACGACTCTTTTAGGGTTGTGTACAAATTTCGAATCTTGCCTAACTTTAAGGCTCAAACTTTCTCGCACGCCACACGCATACATACTGAAATACGGGTATAACATTCTCCTCCTTAGAAACATTCGCCCGAATGTTCCTTCTCAAAACAGATAATGATCGGGCCTCATAACTTAAGCGATACAATGCCACACGGCCACAAAATAACACACGCTCAAATATTTAATCCAAGTCCACGAGAATTCACCTCAAGCATAACAAAGCTTCCACTCGGTCTAAAGGATACTTCGCAATTTCACTTCACAACAAAATTATCACTTCTATGCTCTCAACACATGCTCGCTTTTCCTTACTCGTCGTACTCTTACCTAACACTTGAACTCTTCTAGTATACGCACATACTTGATCATTACTTGATTCCCAAAATTTGGAGCCACTACCTCCAAACTTGGTCATCTTACTAGCCTCGATCTTCTTTAAGGCCATTCGCCTTCACGATCCGCTACGTCTCATCACGACCTGTTAGGCCCGTGGCGGTGCCTTACCCGGCACCAAGTAGTCATACATCAGTAATCGGAATATAAAAACAAGACATGAAACAGTTGTAAAATGAGACACGCTTTATCTCAAGAAAAGCTTGCCTTTTCGGCATATATATATAATTAACCCAAGTTTGCGATTCATCCCAACTGTACACTGACTACGGACCTAAGGAAGTAAACAACTATGCGGGACGGGGCCCGCCATACTCGAATGTACAAAACTATCTACAATACAGGAGATCATACCAAAGTAGAGCCTCCGGAGAAGATGGAACTCGACACCAATGCAAAGAGATCCTAAGGATGTGGATCTAGCACTGCCGCTCTTACTGCGGTGATTGAACGCAGCCCCGGGAGGTCAAGCACAACAGTACTAAGTATGCGAAACTGTAAAGTACTTAAATGAAAACATCTCATTTTAAAATCAGTTTACATATATATGTATGAAACAACCAAGGTAACCGCACATAGTGCACATCATAAACAAGAGCAACAATAGGTAAATCGTAATAGTCTTTTCTAGGCTGCGAATGATCAAGCAGGCCAATTGCCCATAGTATCATTAAGCAAGCCTAACTCGACTCTCAGAGTCCGCATAGGCCACTCACGTAGGCCTGCATAGGGCATAACCCCGCATCGAGGGTAGCTACTCCTCGGCATCGTCCTGGACTCGTAGTCCGCATGGCCACGTAGACCGCATGAGGTATAACCCCGCACACTAACACCGGAACTCTCGCAGACCGCATAGGTCACATGGACCGCATGAGGTGTCCTCGCATCATAGTCACGCAGATTGCTGAGGTATACCGCGTGACGGAGGCGACAACCCGGTATTTGTCAAGAGGTGAGTGATATAATACTAACATAACAACTTATCGTTAAACACATAAGCACAACAAAATACTTTTTATACAAGCGTTACAAGACACTAACACACATAACATCATATCATGTCTACTTATCAAACCATTTTATTATTCTTTCCATGAATCGATGTAAGTACATTATAAACACATAAGTAAATCGCCTTTTATCATTCTTAAGTTATACCTAACTTCCCATAAAGCTAGTATAACTCTTAAGCTTTCTGCTTAAAATCAATTAGTTCTCTTCATTAAAAAAATGATTGGTATTCTTTTGAAATGCTTTGGATCCTTATTATTCAGCTTAAGTCGCGAGACATTGCAGTAAGTATTATTCGAGCTTAAGTCGTGAGACATTGCGTAAGTATTATTCAGCTTAAGTCGAGACATTGCCGTAAGTATTATTCGAGCTTAAGTCAAAGACATTGCCGTAGTTATTATTCGATTAACACACGACGTCTACCGTACTATATATATTTAAAATATCATGCTCGAGGTATAGGAAGAATCACATACCTTCTCGCGAAAACCTCCGCCAAGTCGAATATGTCGCACAGAGAATCACCTATAACGATCAAATACGTCTATCAACGTCTGATCAGATCAGTATAAAGCTTTAAGCGAGGGTTCTCTATTCTATGGAATTTGGGCGACTTCACCCTAAGCTATCTGATCTTTGTAAAAACAAATGTGAGTACATTTCAATTATTCTTCTTTAAACCCTTCTAACGTGATAACAGTTCAATTCTATTCAGTAATATCCTTCTAAGTATTTAATACTTAATTTATACTTCTACAAGATGTATTCTCTAATACAAAAGAGGGTTAGGATTATTTACCTCAGTAAGCCCAATAATATCCTAGATAAACGTCGATCCCGGCGAGGTTTAGCTCCTAAGTTAGACGCCGATAGCTCCAAGGAAACCTTAGAAGTTCTTCACAACTTCTACTAAGTACTAAGGGATTTGGGCTAGGTATTTTGGGCATTATAACAATACTAGAAGGCAACTTTTCTACCAAGGAGGGGGTAGATTTCGGCTAGGCTAGGGAAGGGTTGCCTCGCCAAGCTCACTCAAAGGGGGTGTGTTGGACGAAAAAAGGCTACAAGGGAGAGGAAGGATTTTCAAGACTTGGAAAGGAATTTGTGGATGAAGAACTCTTCATCTTAAGGTATTTATAGGTCAAGGGATGGCCAACCAATGGCCAAGATTATGCCAAGTGCAAGGCAAGTGTAAGGCCAAGATTTGGGCAAGTGTACCTAGCCAACTTGCACACAAAATATCCTACCAACTCCAAGACAAAATAAGCCACTCCAATCGGCCTCAATGACGCCAAGTCCACTCAATTGGAGGGTGACAAGTGTCGCCTCCCGTTGGTCCAAAATGTTTCGCCTCTCGGAAAAATCCGCAAAAATTAGAAATGACATAGCCGGAATTTATCCTACGCTGAGTTGTGTAAAGCGTTTCGTCGAAAACGATTCTTTAAGGAGTTGTGCCCAAAAACGCGTCTTGTGCCTAAACTTTAAGGCTAGACTTTAAGACGCACGCCTTACGCATACATACTGGAAATACGGGTATAACATTCTCCCCTCCTTAGAAACATTTGTCCCGAATGCTCCTTCCCAAGACAGTTAACGATAAGATTCTTCATAACTTAAACAGTTGCAAATGCCACACACGACCACAGAACAACACTTAGGCAAAATATGACAATGAAAATTTATAAATAGGAAAGTGAATTACGAGGTGTGGGAATAGGTCAGGATACTTCGCCTCGTGTCCTCTCGACTTCCCACGTCATCTCCTCGAGCTCGTTCGCCACAAGACTTTGACGGCCACGCCCTTAGTCCGCAGACGCCTAACTGACGATCGACTATCGTATGGGAATCTCCTCATCGATAACCCGGTCACCGACATCACCAATCGGGTGCACTCTAGATGGATCCCCGATACATCTCCTCAGCATAGAAACGTGAAACACCGGATGCACTGCCTCCATATCGGACGGCAGATCCAACTCATAGGCAACCTTGCCTATCCTGCGGACAATCTGATACGGCCCAATGTACCTTGGCCGAGTTTCTTCTTCCGAATCTCATCACACCGCTTCATGGGTGACACCTTCAGAAAACCCAATCATCAATTGCGAACTCGGATGCCGACGACGATGATGCGCATCGACTTCGACTCGAGCCGGTATCGATAGCCGCTCTCGGATAAGCTTCACCTTATCCATCGCTCACTGCATCAAGTTCGGTCCTACTAATCGCACTCGCCACATCGAACCAGCCTATAGGCGTCTGCACTTCCTCCCATACAAGGCCTCATAAGGCGCCATCGAATCGGGTGGTAGCTATTATTATACGCGAACTCAACTAGAGGCAAATGATCCTCCCGGCTACCCTCGAAGTCAATAACACAAAGCTCGCGATATCCTCAAGAGTGCGGATAGTGCGCTCTGCTGTCCGTCTGCGAGGATGGAATGCGATGCTCACTCAAGGCCCCTAAACCCTTCGGAAGGACCTCCAAGTTAGCGTAAACCGGGCTCCTGCATGCGATATGATCGAAATAGGGACTCCATGCGATCGACGATCTCTGATGTAAAGTCCGCATAATCCTCACCAAAAGTCGCCCTAACGGGAAGAAAGTGGGCTGATTTCACACCGTCGATGATAACCCATATAGAATCATGTCTCTCCGAGTGCGAGGTAATCGCGTGATGAAATCCATGTTGATCACCTCCCACTTCCGTGTCGATCTCTATCGTCAGAATAAAACCACCGTGCCTATGGTGCTCTACCTTCACCGCCGACAACACGCACCGAGCTACGAACTCGCAACGTCCCTCTTCGCCATCCCACCAATACATAGATCTAAGGTCGTGGTACATCTTGGTCGACCCGATGGATGAGTAACGTGTGTGCTTCCCGAACCCGCTGCCAAGTCACGAAACATCCGGAACACACAACTCGCCAAACCTTAGCACCCCATCGGTGCTACCTCAAGGACCCTTCCTCACGAAGAGCCAGTATCACGATAACGTGTCAAAGCCGATCCTCGAATCGTTGCCTCTTCACCTCGCCGATGATGGAAGACTCGGCAACCTCGCGAACTCGAACCCCATCGCTATCGGAATCAATCAAGCGGACACCAAGGCTCGCTAAATGATGCAAATCACGAACCATGTCCCTCCTCTCTGCCGCACGTCCGATAGACTCCCCATCGACCTACGACTAAGAGCATACGCCACAACATTGGCCTTCCCGGTGATACAGGATATCAACATCGTAATCCTTAAGCAACTCTAACCACCGTCATCGTCGTAAGTTCACTCTCCTCTGGTGAAGATATCCGAGGCTCTTGTGGTCTGTATAAATATCCACATGAACCCCATACAAATAGTGCCTCGGATCTTGGCGTGAATCACCGCGCGAACTCCAAATCATGGGTGGGGTAGTTCTCTCGTGTTTCTTTAGCCGGGATGCATACGCTATAACCTTGCCATCTTTGCATCAACACACATCCCAACCCGATGCTCGACGCATCACAATACACGACATAACCATCTGACCCTGCGGAAGAGTAAGAACGGGGCGGTCGTCGATCTCCTTCAAAGAATCGAAACCACGCCACAAGCATCGCCATCAAACTTAGCCGCCTCGAGTCACCTAGTCAATGGTGCGAGATAGAAGCAAACTTCTCCACGAACCGATAATAACCTCGCAAGGCCCGTAAGCTGCGAACCTCGTCGGAGTAGTAGGTCTAGGCCAAGTCCCGATCGCCGATCTTGGTCGATTCACTCGAATGCCATCACCCACAATATGCCCAAGAAAATCCACGAAGTTAACCAAAACTCACATTTGGAAAACTTGGCGATAATCGCTGGTCTGGAGAAGCACAAGCCTCAAATGGTCCGCATGCTTCTCGCTACGGCGAATAAACCAAGATATCATCGATGAACACTATCACAAACGTGTCCAAAATGGTTTGAACACTCGGTTCATCAAATCCATGAATACACGAGCGTTGGTCAAACCAAGCGACATAACCCTAAACTCGTAGTGCGCATCTGGGTCCGAATGCGATCTAGAGATGTCAGACTCTCGACTCGCTACTGATGATAGCCCGACCGTAGATCAATCTTGGAGAAACATCTCGCACTCGCAAATCGGTCGAATAAATCATCAATCACGGGAAGGGGTATTCGTTTAATGGTCACCTTGTTCACCGTCAATCAACACATGCGCAGCGTCCCCGTCCTTCTTCTTCACGAACAACACCGGCGCTCCCCAGGGAGAAACACTAGGTCTGATGAAGCCCTTCTCCAAAGAAGTCTCTGGCGATCATTCAACTCTCTCAACTCGGCGGTGCCATTCTATATGGCGGAATGGAAATAGGCCAGTGGTGGCAACACATCTATACAAAACTCAATCTCCTCTCGGGAGGATACCCGAGGTCGCTGAAACACGTGGGAACTCTCGACTCTCGAACCGATGAAAATCTGGTACCGCAGCCTCGATATCAAACACCCGAACGAGATGGTAGATATACCCTTTCGCACTATCTTCCTAGCCTTGAGGTAGGAAATAAACCTACCCCGGCGTCAAAGGTGCTCCCACTCAACAACCGGCTCCTGAAAGCTGGAACCGCACTACTCTCTCTGCAGTCTACATTAGCGTAGCGAAGCTAGCCAATCCATACCCATGATCACGTCGAAATCAATCATATCCAACTCTATCAAGTCGGCTAGGTTTGACGATCAGAATGGTCACAGACAAGCTCTATATACGCCGAGCTACCACCGAATCACCATGGCGTAGCTACCTCGAAAAGTGGTCTATGGACTCGGGCTCTATCCCTATCCTACTAGCAACAAGTGGGAGATATATAGACAGAGTAGAACCGGATCTATCAAAGCATACATCAAACCGATAAGGTAGTGGCGATTTACATCGGTGAGGCCTCACGATCTGCCTACCGACAAGCATAAACGCGGTTCGAGGACCGCTGAATCGACCCGCGCCACGACCTGCCGCGACACTGGCCCACGAGTACCACGCCTCGGGCGAGTAATCGTAGGAGATGATGAACGAACAACGCACCGTAGCTGAGCCCTACCACCCGCTACGCTTCGACGGCAAGCTCGCAATATGACCCGTCGGCCGCAAATCAGAACAAACCCTGGAGGAGTACCACGATTCCGAAATGGGATCTACCGACGGCCACACCGGTGGGTGGTCGACCGCCGGCACCTCTGCCACCCCGAAAGTCCAAGTCTGGGGCCACGACCGCCTCAATACTCGGGCTGTGCTGAGGATGGTGCAGGAGTGCTCTGAGCTGGCTGTGGTGCGAATCTAGACCGCTGCTGAGGCCGTCCACCCTGATAACTACCAAAGGACCCTGCCGTCCTGGTCCTCTTTCTTCGTCTGTCACAACGTCCGCCTCGACGCCTCGCATCTCTAGTGCATGAGCTGCGTGCGGGTAATGTCCATACGGTGAAGAGAAACACCCGCACAAGACTCGGCCATATAATCATCTAGCGGGACGTAGCGGTGCACCCTGTCCTCCATATCTGCTACCAATGCTGGGACATATCGAGCCAAAGAATCGAACTCGACATTGTACTCCCAACCGTACGCCCACGTCTCGCCAGATAAAAATCTGTCACCGCGCCTCCTCATCCGCGAGGCAAGTGAGTGAGGAAAGCCTACGAGAACTCATCCCAAGTAGGCGGGACGTGCTCTCCCGGATAACTCATGAATCAAACCAATCGATCGCGGTATCACGCGACCTATGTGAACCAAAGATCACGGACTCGGTCTCCGACGCACGATCACTCATAATCCTCTGTGGGACGGATGAACTCCTGCGGATCATCCTCCGCCTCGACCAGTAAAACTCGCGGGCTCTGACTCAGAAATCTCATAGCCTCAAACTCTCGCCTCGGGTGAACCACTGCACGATCGGGCTGAATCGAATTGCATCCACTGTCCTCATGTTCGCCACGATCTGGCCAATAGTCGGGCCATATCTCCTTGTACCTAACTCTCCGCCCAGCCGCGGGATGTGAGGTGGTACTGTGGTCTCTGCTGGGGCCGGAGGCGTCATAGAACTCTCCGTCTGATGTATAGACTGGGCCTTAGCCCTCGTAACTCTCGGTGTCCTACTAGCAGCTACCTCGGCTGACTTGCCATTCTGGGCCCGGGGTGCCTTAGGTGGAGGCATAAGCATTAAAAGGGATACGTTAGAGGGTCAAATTTTAACACGACTCTAAAGCACGATCTCGAGTGAGAAGAATGGAAACCAATCCTAAATATCCTATAGCCTCACGATTATTGGTGGTGCACAACACACCGATAATCAAGACTCTACTAGATACGGTCTGTAGACACTTTCCGAGGATTAACTGCTCTGATACCACTTTTGTCACGACCCGTTCCGGGGCCCGTGACTGGTGCCTTACCCGGGCACCCAAGTAGTCATACATCAGTAATCGTGAATATAAAAACAAGACATGAAACAGTTGTAAAATGAGACACGCTTTATCTGAAGAAAAGCTTGCCTTTTCGGCATATATATATAATTAACCCAAGTTTTGCGATTCATCCCAACTGCATACAGACTACTGCACTCTAAGGAAGTAAACAACTATGGCGGACAGGGCCCGCCATACCTGAATGTACAAAACTATCTACAACAGGAGATCATACCCAAAAGTAGAGCCTCGGAGAAGATGGAGCTCACGACACCAATGCAAAGAGATCCTAAGGATGTGGATCTAGCACTGCTTGCCCTTACTGCGGCATGAACGCAGCCCGAAGGAGGTCAAGACAGTGTACTAAGTATGCGAAATCAGAAAGTACTTAAATGAAAACATATCATTTTAAAATCGGTTTACATATATGTATGAAACAACGAAGTAACCGCATAGTGCCACATCATAAACAAGAGCAACAATAGGTAAATCGTAACAGGTCTTTTCTAGGTGCGAATGATCGAGCAGGCCAATTGCCCATAGTATCATTAAGCAAGCCTAACTCGACTCCGTAGTCCGCATAGGCCACTCACGTAGCTGCGTAGAAGCATAACCCGCATCGAGGGTAGCTACTCTCGCATCGCCCCGACTCGTAGTCCGCACGGCCACATGTAGACCGCAGGTATAACCCGCACACTAACACGGAACTCTCGCAGCTCGCATAGGTCACGGACCGCATGAGGTGTCCTCGCATCATAGTCACACTGCATCGCTCGAGGTATACCCGCATCGGAGGCGCTTTAACCCCAGATTTGTCAAGAGGTGAGTGATATAATACTAACATAACGACATGGTTAAACACATAAGCATAAAAAGAATACCCTTTTATACAAACGTTACAAGACACTAACACACATAACATCATATCATGTCTACTTATCAAACCATTTAATTATTCTTTCCATGAATCAATGTAAGTGCGTTATAAACACATAAGTAAACATTCCTTTTATCATTCTTAAGTTGTTATACCTAACTTCCCATAAAGCTAGTATAACTCTTAAGCTTTCGCTTAAAATCAATTAGTTCTCTTCATTAAAAAAATGATTCAAGATTCTTTTGAAATGCTTTGGATCCTTATTATTCAGGCTTAAGTCGCGAGACATTGCCGTAAGTATTATTCAGGCTTAAGTCGCGAGACATTGCCGTAAGTATTATTCAGGCTTAAGTCGCGAGACATTGCCGTAAGTATTCTTCAGGCTTAAGTCAAAGACATTGCCGTAGTTATTATTCAGTTAACACACGTACGTCTACCGTAATATATATATATATTTAAAATATCATGCTCAAGGGTATAGGAAGAATCACATACCTTCTACTGAAAACCTCCCGCCAAGTCGAATATGTCGCAGAGAATCAACCTATAATACCAATACGTCTATCAGCGTCTAGATCAGATCGTATAAAGCTTTAAGCAGAGGGTTCTCTATTCTATGGGAATTTGGGCAGCACTTCCCTACCCGGTAAGCTATACAGTCTACTGTAAAAACAGTCCTATGTGAGTACAGTTCAATTATTCTTCTTTTAAACCCTTCTACTGTGATAACAGTTCAATTCTATTCTGTAATATCCTTCTAAGTATTTAATACTTAATTCTATACTTCTACAGTATGTATTCTCTAATACAAAAGAGGGTTAGGATTATTTACCTCGGTAAGCCCAATAATATCCTAGATAAACGTCGATCCTGAGCGAGGTTTAGCTCCTAAGTTGTACGCTTCGATAGCTCCAAGGAAACCTTAGAAGTTCTTCACAACTTCTACTAAGTACTAAGGGATTTGGGCTAGGGTATTTTGGGCATTATAACAATACTAGAAGGCAACTTTTCTACCAAGGGGGTAGATTTCGGCTAGGCTAGGGGAGGGTTTCTCGCCAAGCTCACTCAAAGGTGTGTTGGACGAAAAAAGGCTACAAGGGAGAGGGAAGGATTTTCAAGACTTGGAAAGGAATTTGTGGATGAAGAACTCTTCATCTTAAGGGGGTATTTATAGGTCAAGGGATGGCCAACCAATGGCCAAGATTATGCCAAGTGCAAGGCAAGTGTAAGGCCAAGATTTGGGCAAGTGTACCTAGCCAACTTGCACACAAAATATCCTACCAACTCCAAGACAAAATAAGCCACTCCAATCGGCCTCAATGACGCCTCAAGTCCACCAATTGGAGGGTGACAAGTGTCGCCCTCCCGTTGGTCCAAAATGTTTCGTCTCTCGGAAAAATCCGCAAAAATTAGAAATGACATAGCCGGAATTTATCCTACGCGAGTTGTAAAACGCGTTCGTGAAAAGCGATTCTTTTAAGCGGTGCCCAAAAAAGCGTCTTGTGCCTAAACTTTAAGGCTAGCACGGGGTATAACATACTCTGGAAATACGGGGTATAACATGGTCGAACATATCCACGAACTCATACGATGGTCATCTAAACTTGGGCCTAGCACCCTCGTGACCCTACCACCTGGAGGGACCACCCAGAACCGACTCCACCTAAATCCGGGCTACGGGTTGACCCGCAATACGCCCTCAACCCGACCCTCCATCGCACCAACTCTTGCTCTTCGATACGGAACAATCTTACTAATTCACATCATGAAAGCTACCACTTTCATTTTACACAACTCACGGAATTATCCCACAATACATTATACGCAAACCAAGTATTTCGACAAAGACTAACCGTAAAATCTTTTATTCAAGCCGGCCTTACATCTAAGGTCTCAACGTGTAAAATTCTAAGGTTCATACCTTCCCTGTCCCCACACTTATTCTTTCAACTAACCAAGTCTCTAAACCACAATATACACAATGCTATCTGTACATAGTACTCAACATATAATCATCGTATCATACATGCAAAACTCTCGAGGGTTAAGGATATACCTGAAAAGATAGGCGGTTCAAAGGACCGCTAAATCTGGGAACTTCCACCGCGACCTCTGCCGTGGCCTGCCGGTGTATGAACATCCTGCCTAGCTATGGAAGGTGAAGAACCCGCAACTGATCTCGTAGTCTGTGCTATCCTACCAGTGCTACCCCTGGTCGGACAGTCTCTCGCCAAATGGCCCTGTTGGCCGCAAGCATAACAATCTCCCAAGTTAGTACGACACTCTCCCTTATGAAGTTTTCCACAACGGCCACACTGAGACAAGGGCGACCTCATCCGGCGAGCACTCCTACTCACCTGACAATCTGAAACACGGGAGCCACGACCGCTCCGAACGCCCCGGCGTCCCAAAGGCTGTGGAGGACCACTCTGTTCTGGCGGAGGTACATAACTAGTCTGCTGCTGAGGCGGTCCACCTCGAAAGTTATCAAAGGACCCTACTGTTCTGGCCCTCTTCTGCTGATCTTGGTCATTCCATCGACCTCTACGCTCCTCACATCCAAGTGCATAAGCCTGCATGCGGGCAATGTCCATGCCGGTGAAGAGCTACACCAACAAGCCTCGCCGGCCATCGAGCCCGGTGACGTAGCGGTGCACTCTGTCCTCCATACTGGCTACTAACGCGGGGACCTACCGAGCCGATGAGTCGAACTCCACATTGTACTCCCGAACCGTACGCCCGCTCTGCCTCAACACCAAAAATCTGCCCGAGCCCTCTCGCTTGTGGAGGTAAGAAATGTGCAAGAAATGTCTCGAGAACTTCGTTCCATACGGTTTGGAAGTGCATGCTCTCACCGACAGCTCGTGAATCAAACCGATCGCAGGTATCACGCGGCCGATGCGAACCCAAGACCACCGACTCGGTCTCAAGCCTTGATCACTCTCATGACCAGAATCGCTTCGGATGAACTCTTGTGGATCATCCTCAGGCCTCGACCGTAGAACTCTGGCGGGCTACAACTCAGAAAGTCCCGTAGCCTCAAACTATCCGATCTCGGGTGAACCACGGTGCTCGAACTGGGCTGGCCCAGCCTATCCTCGTGTCTGCCACGATCACGGCAAGAATCGCCATCTCTTTGTAACCCATCTCCTCCGCTCCAGCCGTGGAACCGGAGGCTCGGTATTGTTGTCTCACGCCCATCGCTGCGCTCTAAACTCGCTGAAATTTGGCGTCGTAAAACTCGCCGTCAAGCACAATCTTAGGTCTCGACCGCTCGCGCTCGCACTCCTCTGTATCTCACTAGCAGCTCTCCCTGGCCGCTTGCCCACTGGGCCCGGGTTGCCTTGCGCGAGGCATAGCGGTAAAAACGAGATACGTCGGAGGGTCCAACTTACAACACGGCTCTAAGGCACGATCTCGTAATGAGAAGAGGAAACCAATCCTAAATGTCCTGCTGACCTCGATTATAGATGTGGTGCATAACACACCGATAATCAAGACTTACTAGACACGGTCAGTAGACACTTTCCGAGGATTAATCGCGCTCGATACCACTTTTGTCACGACCGATCCGGGCGTGATCGTGCCTACCGGGCACCCTAGTGATACAACATCGAGAGAAAATCGTGGAAATAAAACTTTAAACATGAAACAAGAGATAAGATCATAAAACAGGCCAACCAAACGGTTACCTTCCAATAAATATATGTATACAAAACTTTCAAACCGAACAGTTTAATCCTTTTTACAAACCCTGCCCACAACAGTACTACAGACCTCTAAGAGTTTTTATACAACATGACGACATGTGGCCTCGCCATACCCCTGAATGTACAAGAACCTACAACTCAGGGTAACATACCAACGATAAGCCTCCGGAGAAACGGAGCTTCCCAACGCTGAACTGTGATCCTAAGAGCGAGGATCAGCAATCGATGTACCTCTACCTGCGGCATGAACGCAGCCCCCCGAAGGAGGTCAGTACAACAGGTACCAAGTATATGAAACTGAAAATATTGTAAATGAAATCATAGCAGTCTATATAAAGCAGGAGACATGTATGATAACCAAACTACAGTTCACAATAAATAAGCAGTCATGTAAGTCAGGGACTCACGCCCTCAGAGTCATCACTCAATATAACTATGGGTCTCACGCCCGCAACATCAATCATGCCCGTGGAATACCTTCCTCACTGTCGGCAGTCTATGATATAATAACACCACGGAGTACACATGAACACCAAGTCTATACTAACAATACTATACAACCAAACCACGAAGCTGACACGGGGCAAGTACGAAAGCCGACTACCAGATACCAAGGCCGTGTCACGTAGCTGACCGGCAAGCACGAGGGCTAACTACCGTGTACCAAGTCGTGTCACGAGACTTCGTCACTACACCGAGCGGGCAAGTGCGAGGCTAACTACTGTGCACCAAGGCCGAATCACCACGAGGCGGCAAGCACGAAGCCGACCACGGATACTGGCGCCGATCAGTAAAAACCTCATGGAGAGCTAGTCCATGGAATAACACTATCAACAGGGAAACGAACCCTCATCATGGCCGCATACCCGTGGATCATCCATCGAGTCAGTATGCCCATGGACTATCATAGTGGAAACATACCCGTGGGCCACCCATCGTGTCAGTATGTCCAAAATGATCAAGAATAACACGACCGGCCCTCCATTCGAGAGACGCGGTAACATAAGAATACAACACTTTGCACAACAAGGCTATCATACACAAACATAGGAAAGTCACACACAACTCAAGGTACTTTCATTTTATGCCAAAGTCCAGGTTTTAACCCCAAAGTACTACGTATGTTAAACTCTTTTTAAAGGATCCATTTCTTTTACAAAGGTCACCCGATACATGATATAGAGTGACTAACATCTTTTAAGTAAACCAAAACAATTTCCATACTTTCCTTTTAAAACCAAATTAAGGCAATACCATGCCTTCTTTTTAGACCAAAACACTTCTCCTTTTAAAGTCAAGTTACCACTTTAAAACCAATGATAAAACCATTCTTTTGTTTTCATAAAGTCGTTATAACTAACTTCCCATAAAGCTGTTATAACACTTTATGTTTTAAACCAATTTTAAGACAAAACAATGCCTTTCTTTTAAACCAAAACTCTTTAATTTCCTCAAGTCTCTTTTAGAAATCAAGTTCCTTACTTATTCTCATTTCCGAAATCAGTAAAACATTATTCTTTAAAAACCAAGTACTCATTACTCACGAATGAGATTTCACACTTCTTAACAACTTTCACATCAATTCAATTAAGTCAAGTCTCTTATCTTTTAAGATCAAGTCTCTTAACTTCTTAAAAGCAATCAACCATTCTTTTTATCTCTCTTAAGTCGTTATACCTAACTTCCCATAAAGCTAGTATAACTCTTAAGCTTTCAAACCAAGTATTATTCTTCTTTCAAAAAGGATTCTCAATTCTTTTGAAATACTTCAAGATTCTTATTATTCAGGCTTAATTCAAAAGACATTGCCATAAAACTATATTCAGTTAACACACGTACGTCTACCGTACTATATATATATTCTTGTAAAATACTTCCAGATTCTTATTGTTCAGGCTTAAGTCAAAAGACATTGCCACACGTACGTCTACCGTACTATATATATATTCCTTTAAAATATCATGCTCAAGAGTATAGGAAGAATCACATACCTCGCGACGATTATCGACTATCAGCAAATAACTCCAAAGTACTGTAATCCTGCTAGCCTTTTTCACTTCTTCGAGTAGAATACGCTACTCGCAGTACTTCACCCTATAATGGTCACACAAGTCTATCAACGACTAGACTATCTGTAAAATAATTCTACGGAAAATTGGGCAGCACTTCCCTACCCGCCAAACTACACAAGTCTACTGTAAATACAGTCCTATGTAAGTACAGTTCAGTTCCCTTCTTATATACCTTCCTGGTATATAACTTATACTTAATTCTTATACTTCAATAGTATGTACTCTAATTACAAAAGAAGGTCAAGCGTATTTACCTCGATAAGCCCAAAATTATCCAAGTTTAAATGTCGATCCTGAGCAACGTTTAGCTCCAACTCTCGGCGCTCCAACCCGCTCCAAACAAACCTTAGAAGTTCTACGCAACTTCTACTTAATACTTCAACTCGTGCAACGTTTCATTGACATATTTGCTTAAGTGTTGTATTGTGGCCATGTGAGGCATTTGCAAACTGTTTAAGTTATGAGAAACTTTATCGTTATCTGTCTTGGGAAGGAACATTCAGGACGAATATTTCTAAGGAGGGGAGAATGTTATACCCCGTATTTCCAGAATATGTACGGGAGGGCGTACGTACAAAAGTTTAGCCTTAGTTAGGCATAAGGGACGAAAATTTGTGCACAACCCACGAAAAGAATTATTTTCCGACGAAACGTTTTCCAAAACTTGCGTAGGGAAAATTACGGTTGCAACATTAATAATTTTTGCGGATTTTTCCGAGAGATGAAATATTTTGGACCAACGAGAGGGCGACACTTGTCACCCTCAAGTGGACGACATTGTGGGAAATTCTTGGCGTTTTTTTTTTTGTCAAGGATTAGGTAGGATATTTTGTGATATTTGTGGAGTAGATGGATAAGGTACACATGGGTAAATCTACACCCTCCACTTGCCCTCCACTTGGCTTCATCTTGGCCCTTGAAAGTCCTATAAATACCCCCCTAAGTTGGAAGAATTCTTCATCCACAAATATTTTCCAAATCTTGAAAACTCCCTTCTCCCTTGTGAGCTTCTCGTCCAAAGCCCTCTCCCCTCTTGAGTGAGCTAGCAGAAACACCCCTTGGTAGAAAATACTCTCCAAGTATTGTTACTATTCCCAAATACCTTAGCCAATCCCTTGTAGTATTTCCAAAGTTACCTCTATACTTAGAGCCCGGAAAATACTACTATACTTCCTTTAGTCACTAAACGAAACCCTAGGAGAAACTTCATTGTTGGTTGAAGTAGTAAGTAGAAGTTGTGTAGAAACTTCTAAGGGTTTCTTGGAGCGGATTGGAGCGTACAGATTAGGAGCTAAACCTTGCTCAGGATCGACTTATATCTTGGATAATTTTGGGCTTATCGAGGTAAATAATCTTATCCTTCTATTGTAATTGGGAATTACATACTGTAGTAGTATAAGAAATAAGTATAAGATACATAGAAGGATATTAAAGAAGAGAATTGAACTGTAATTACATAGAAGGATATTAAAGAAGAGAATTGAACTGTAATTACATAGAAGGATATTACAGAAGAGAATTGAACTGTAATTACATCGTATAGAAGGATATTAAAAAAGATTGAATTGTACTTGCATAGGACTGTATTTACAGTAGACTTGTGTAGTATGACGGGTAGGGAAATGCTGCCCAATTTTCCGTAGAATTAAGAACCCTCTGCTTAGAATATTCTACAGAGTAGTCTAGACGTTGATAGACGTATTTGACTATTATAGGTTGATACTCTGCGCGCGACATATTCGACTTGGCAGGTGGATTTCGCCGAGGAGGTATGTGATTCTTCCTATACTCTTAAGCATGATATTTTAAAATATATATATAGTACGGTAGACGTACGTGTCTTAACTGAACATGGTTTTACTTGACGTCTTTTGACTTGAGTCTAAATAATAAGAATCTTGAAGTATTTCAAAAGAATTATGAATCATTTTTGAAAGAAAAGAAATACTTGTTTTTAAACAGAAAGCTTAAGAGTTATACTAGCTTTATGAGAAGTTAGGTATAACGACTTAAGAAAGATAAAAGGAACAGTTTACTTATGTGTTTTTGAAAGACTTGTATTGATTTCTGGAAAGTATAATAAGATGGTTTGATGAGTAGACATATTATGATGCTATGTGTGTTAGTGTCTTGTGACGTTTGTATAAAGAGGTTATTCTTATTGTGCTTATGTTGTTTAACGATAAGCTGTTATGTTAGTAGTATACCACTCACCTCTTGACATGTTATACCGGGGGTTAAGCTGCCCCCCGATGCGAGGGATGCCTCATGCGGGTCCAGGGGACCTATGCGGAGCTACGAGAGTTCCAGGTTAGTGTGCGGGGGAATACCTCATGCGGTCTATGTGGCCATGCGGACTACGAGAGTCCAGGACGATGCCGAGGAGTAGCTACCCTCGATGCGGGGAATACCTCATGCGGGCCTAGGTGGCCTATGCAGACTGCGGGAGTCCAGGATTAGGCATGCATAATGATACTATGGGCGATTGGCCTTGCTTCGATCATTCGCAGCCTAGAAAAGACCTGTTACAGTTTACCTATTATTGCTCTTGTTTGTGATGTGGCACTATGTGCGGTTACATTGGTTGTTTCGTACATATTTGTAAATTTGGCTTTAAAACGATATGCTTTCATTTAAAGTACTTTACAGTTTCACATACTTGGTACCTGTTGTACTGACCTCCTTCGGGGGGCTGCGTTCATGCCGCAGGTAAGGGAAAGCAGGTGCTAGATCCACATCCTTAGGATCTTTACTTTGGTGTCAGGAGCTCCATCTTCTCCGGAGGCTCGACTTTTGGGTATGATCTCCCTGTTGTTGTAGATAGTTTTGTACATTCAGGGTATGGCGGGGCCCTGTCCCGCCATAGTTGTTTACCTTCTTAGAGGTCTGTAGTCCTATTGTACAGTTGGGATGTAACTGCCAGGCTTTGTTTATATATATATGCCGAAAGGCGACCTTTTCTCAGATAAACTGTGTCTCATTTTACAATTGTTGCATGTCTTGTTTTTATATTCCGTTGATTACTCTGATGTATGACTACTTGGGTGCCCGGGTAAGGCACCAGTCACGGTCCCCGGAACGGGTCGTGACAACTTCATTAGTCCTTCAACTTATATTCCAATCTTATTATAAGTTATAGTTCCTTTGTTGTTAACCTCTTAGTAAGTAATGGATACATTTTTTACCATTTTAATGGATAATATGCCAATTCTCCTTTTAACATCTTAACAAGATCCAAATCTTTCTTTACATCTTATAGTCCATAATATACTTCCAATATATGTATAATATCCATATATACATAATAATCAACTTCACAAAGAGGTTAAGGTTCATTACCTCAAGATAGTCCAAAAAACGTGACTGTCCAGATTTTTAGCCACTGCTTCATCAGCTGAACTTGTAACGTCGATAACTCTATACTCCAGTGTCCTATCGACGATTGGTTTGTTGCGTTGGAAACTAGACTCGACGAACTTCATTTTAGGATTTTGAAACACCCAAAAACTCCTAATATGCTAGGAGATATTCCCTTCCAAACTTGACTAAAAATCAGTCCAAAACAGTCCCGAAAATCTGCCCACTCTCGGCCAAGGGGGGGTTTTTTGAGGCTAGGGGTGTGAAATCTGGTCTAACTCTTGGTTAATAATCTTCCTAACACATTAAGGAAGGACACTTATAAGTTTAATAATTTTTGGACAACATTTGGTTATGGGAGGGGGGCAATTGACGAGAGCAAGATAAGGAGGGAGAGGGAAATGTTTTCAAGTCTTGAAATATATTAAGTGTGGAAGATTTTCATCAACTAAAGGGGTTTATATAGTACAACCAAGGGTTAGGATTGAAACATGTGTATGGTATAGATTGTTTGTGTAGGTTCCTTTCCACACTTGTCCTACAAAAGCCATGCAAGACCTTGACCATTTGACTTGCCCACTAATTCTCAAAAAAAATCGTCCACTACCATGCAATGCCATGCAAGACTTTTGGCCACTTGTCTTGCCCACTTGGGGTGACACATGTCGCCCTCCTATTGGTCCAAAATATTTTATCTCTCGGAAAAATTCCGTAATCGTAAAAATATTGAAAACGTAAAATTTCCTTCACAAGGTTCGGAATAATTTCCGTCGGAAAAAAATTCTTACATTCTTACCCTAATTAGGGCGTATACATTCGTACGTACGTCCTCACATACATACTCCGGAACTACGGGGTATAACATTGAGTTAGGGAATTAACTCACTTGTTAAATATTAAGGATATCTTGGTTTTCAAAAGTTAAGAGACTTTAAGTATGTTGAAAGTATTTTTGATACTTGTTTTGTTGGAAAGATTAAGTCTCTTGGTTATAAAGAAGAATGTAAGTTGCTAATGTATAAAGCTAGTATAACGACTTTATGGGAAGTTGGTTATAATAGCTTTATGGAAAGATAAAAAGAGTGGTTTACTCTAAGTAATTTAAGTATGTTAAATGACTTGAAATAACGAAAGGCAAATTGATTTAAAGGAATCAATTGCTTAAGGTTTTTAAAAGAAAGAAGTCACTTGATTTAGAAGCCGGTAAATGTATTTCTAAAAGGTATTGTGACTTGTCTTAAAATGTAGTTATGACTTGATACTACGATTATTAGTATCTTGGAAGTTTATATGAAAATGAGTCATTATAAAAGAATAGAAGTACATAGTACTTTGGGTTAAACTCCCGGATTTATAATGACATGTTAGTGCCTTAAGTAAACTAAAATGAGAGTGTATATGAATAAGACTAATAAGAAGTTAGGGGGATTTCTTAACTTGCTTACTTATTGTATGATAAGCCGGTAGTGCTTATGTTATGTATGATGGCCAGTTGAGATAGGGTAAGAGTATATCTGAGGGGTAGATCTCCAAGATCGTTATACCACCTTCTCCAGGGTAAGATTATATCTGAGGGGTAGATCCCCAAGATCGTTATACCACCTGCTTTACCACCTTCTCCAGGGTAATAGTATATCTGAGGGGTAGATCCCCAAGATCGTTATACCACCTGCTTTACCACCTTCTTCAGGGTAAGAGTATATCTGAGGGGTAGATCCCCAAGATCGTTATACCACCTGCTTCAGGGTAAGAGTATAAATGAGGGGTAAATCCCCAAGATCGTTATACCACCTGTTTCCGTGGATTTGCTACCCATACTTTTGATTACTCTCATTGTTAGTAAGGCACTGTGTACTGTTATTTGAGTTATCATACCTGTCTCCAGTTTTATATTAGACTTATGATTTCACTACAGTACTTTCAGTTTCACATATTTGGTACATGTTGTACTGACCTCGCCGGGGATGCGTTCATACGCGGTAGAGTCTGAGTTGCTAATCCTCGCTCTTAGGATCACTGTTCAGCTATTGAGAAGCTCCTTTATTCCGGAGGCTTATCCCTGGTATTGTCGGTCGTTGTACATTCAGGGGTATGGCGGGGCCCTGTCCCGCCAGAGTTGTTATTCTTAGAGGTCTGTAGTCACATTTGTGGATTGGGTTGTAAAGAAAAAAAATGTATTGTTTTATTGCGTATACTGTACGGAAGGTGGCCTTATCGGCTAGCATGTTGTTATTTTATGTTTAAGCATTTTATAAGTTGTGTATGTTCCGCTGCTATTCTCTGATGTATACCGAAAGGGGTGCCCAGGTAGGGCACCAATCGCGGGCCCGGGGTCGGGTCGTGACAAAAGTGGTATCAGAGCAGTTAGTCCTCGGAAAGTATCTACAAACCGTGTCTAGTAGAGTCTTGATTATCGGTGTGTTATGCACCACACCTATAATCAGGAGGCTGCAGGACATTTAGGATTGGTTTCCATTCTTCTCACTCTAAGATCGTGCGATAGAGCTATGTGGTTAGGGTCGTCTCTCCCTAATAAATTATGTTGTTTGCAGCTACGGGAAAGGCAGCAGTGACCCAGGAAAGATTATGTGGATTGCGTATCCAGGTTGGTAATGTTGGTAGTATAGTTGGTATTGTGACATACAACTATACGGATTTATGTATGAAATTGGACGTGTTGCCTAGAATGGTTTTAGGTTACCAGGATTTGGTAAGGACTAAATAAATACCGGGAAGGTATGAACAGTTTAATGAATTCTCATCAAGGTTTTACGTACTAATTTGAGATAATTAGGAAATGATGAGTTGTCTGAGAAGGAAATGGACCCTTAAGGAGTTATTATTAAGGGAATTAATGGAAGACTATGTTAATAGATTGATCTATGTAGTAGGATTTCGAGAATGGTACAGGTGAGATCCGTATGGTTGTTGTGGTCAAGACAACACGATTATGGTATTACGAGAAGTTTTTGTACCCGTTTGCGGGGGGACTGATAAGGTAGGAGTGGAACATGGAAATTGTGAGCCTAAGAATGTTGATAACCGCCGAGACTATATAAGGCCTTCTCGGGTGGTAAAAAGTTAAGACAGACCAAGGAAAAGAGTTAAGTATGACGCCGAGTCGAGTTGAAGACCTATTAATAGTCGCCCCATAGCTTGATTTGGTATGGGATCAATTGGTAGTAGTCCCGCTACGTGACAGGGTCACGAGGGTGCAAGGCCCACGTTTAGTTAATCATTTTATGGGTTCGTGGACGCGTTCCACCTGAACTAGGTTGAGAGAGCCGGAAATGGCCTTAAGTTGTTTAGAATTGTAACTCCAAAGATTGGAGGCCCGAATCAGTATGAAGGGTATGTACGTACGCTAGAATAAGTTTGGAAGTGCGGGAGAATGCGACCGATGAAGAAAGAGCAACCAAGTGTAAAGAAATAAAGCCGGAATCTATGAGAACCTTTCGATGTGACTACACCCGTGAGTGTTGGGTGGTAGCTGAGCGGTTAGATAATAATTGCCGGTAACGATACAGTCGTTGGACCACTAGCGGACCTAAGCGGTATTATAGCATGACATTGAGGTCATTATGAGTACGGGCTAGTTGGTCTCTTGTTATGCCAACGTTGACTGCAGAGAGAGATTGGCTCGATTCCAGTTTTCTGGTAAGCTGAGTATCCTGTGTAAAGGAAGAAAAGTGGTAGTAACCAGTGAATTATCCTTCCTTCTTTGGCATCATGTTTTTCTTTTAAGTCTGTGTGACTTGTTCACTTTAGGTAAATTGATGCAGGAAGTAAGTAATAATTGAATTTGAAGGAATTTATGTTAAGTGCCCTTGGAGGTACTTGGAGTTGGTTTGGTGTGGCGGTCAAGGCCACGACCTTCCGGATAATTTCAGGTAAATGTACAAGGCAAGAATAAATAAGTACGAGTGCTGCCGGCGGAAAGCTGAGGGCATCTTTGGTAGATTGGAAAATCTACACGAACTTAAAGGCGGTGCGTGATGATTAGAGAATTACTGGACCGCAAGAGGACCCTGTGATTAGGGTTGTGACTCCAAGGAAAGTTTAAGAAAGGGAGATAAGTTCTCTCCCCCACGTAAGGACAGTTTTACGTATTATGGGGTTATGTGTACCCATGTTGTTAGACGAAGGATAAGAGACTGGTAAGATCTTCGGTATCGTCACGCCATAGGTTACAGTTGTAGATAACCGTGGGAAAAGTGTTGTGTTGGGGTAATTAAGAACGACGTACGAATTGGTCGAGAAAGTATCGTAAAGATATAAATGCAGGTTGTACGCTTGTATGAAACTGTACGATTATGAATCAAGATAGAAATACTTTTGCTAATAATGAGCATAAGGTAAGGTTATGACCAGAATAAATAAAGAGAATACGACTATGGTTATGTAAGTTGCACGAGATATGATGACCCCAGACTAGTGTAAGACCATTAGTAAATAATGGGAAGTAAGAACATTTCGAGGAAATGTGGTAACACCTAGCTATAGGCTCTACAAACTGGGAAAGGAAAATCGGGTTACTACTTTGCGAGATCAAGGAAATCCCCCCCCCCCCCCTAAATTGTGATTGACAGGAATTCTTAGCCAGGAGGCAAGCAAAGGAATCAAATCTAAGTTTAGTGACCAAGTTTGGTTGCAACAGAGAAAAGGAAACAAGAACCATAATTGAGATTAACGACACCCAAATATTTCGCAAGAATGAGAAAGGTTTCCAGTTATTGGAAGATAAGTTGATTCGACTACAGTTCTAACCCCTCATGTGAGACTAGAGGGTTAAGTTATTATGATAACACGTTGGGTGTTGGGCTAGGTTGTGTGCTGACGCTACCCGATCATGATAGAGCTTATGTTTTCCCGGTAGTTAGGGAAGCAGGAAAGGAAATTACGCCACTCACGATTTAGAGCTGGCGGCAGTTAAATCATGCCTTGAAGATTTGGGGGGCATGACGTATATATAGACTTCATGTGGATATTTGTGTAGACCACAAAAGCCTCCAGTATATCTGCAGACTGAGGCAGTGGAATTTGCGACAGCGATGGTGGTTAGAGTTACTCAAGGATTGTGATATCGATATCCTATACCACCCAGGGAAAGCCAAGACAGTTAAAGATACTCTTAGTCGCGAATCTAAGGGTAGTATGCCAGATGGGCAGCCAGATAGACTGGACGTGGTCCGTGAGATTCTTCAGTTACCGAGCCTAGGGGTTCGATTATTGTTTCCAAGGTTAATGAAGTTTAGATCCGAGAGGTTGCCGAATCTTCCGTCGTTGAGGAGGTAAAGAGGCGACAATATGAGGATCCAGTTATGATACGGTATCGAGATACGGCTCTCCGAGAAGGCAAGAGCCTGTTTGAGTAGCACCGGATGAGGTGCTGTGATATGAGGACAGATTGCGTGTACCCGGTACTGCAGGACTAGTCAGCAAGTCTTAGGGGAGGCACGCAGTGCTTATTGTTCTAATTGTTCGGGGTCGACTAAGTTGTGTCGTGACCTCAGATGTATGTATGGGTAAGATGACCGGAAAAGGGACATAGCGGAGTTTACTGCTTAGTGTCCGAGTTAGTAGCAGGTCATGGTTGAGCACCAGAAGCCCAGTGGGCTATTGCAGGCGATTGAAATCCCAACCTAAATATGAGAGGTAATTAATATGGATCTTGTTACAGGGTGGCATCGTACTCGGAGGAAGTGCGACTCCCTGGGGGTCATGGTAAATGGGCTGACGAAACCAGCCGTGTTCTTCCGGTTAGGACCACTTACTCGGCTGAGGTTCGTGCTAGCTTTTATAGCGAGATTGTGAGATCGCGGGGTTCCTACGTTTATGATGTCAGACAGATGAGCTCGATTACAGATAACTTCTGGAGGTTTTTCAGAAGGGTTTTAGGGACACAGGTGAGTCTCAGTGTTGCATCACACCCTCATACCGACGGACAGGCAGAGCGTACTATCCAGGCACTTGAGGATAGGTTGCGGGCCTGTGTTCTTGAGTTCAGAGATAGCTGGGAGGGTTAATTGCCTCTTGTTGTGTTACGTACGATAACAGATACCCTTCCAGTATTCAGATGGCCCTGTATGAGGCCTTGTATGTAAGAAAGTGTAGATCGCCGATTGGATGGTTTGTCATAGGCGAGGTTCAGTTATTTGGTCCAGACTTGATTCAGCGGGCTATGGATAAGGCAAAGCTTATCCGGGAAAGATTATTAGTAAGCTCAGAGTCAGCAGAAGCTTTATGCAGATAACCGACGTTGACACGTGGGGTTCAGTTTGACATTTTGGTATGAGTATTGTTATGTGGCCACGTGTGGCATTATTGGTATGTAGGGGTTGTAAGGAGACTATGTCGCTATCTTTAAGTTAGACTCTCGAAAGAACATTCGGGGATGAAAGTTTCAAAGGGGGGAAGAATGTTACACCCCGAAATTTCAGGATATGTTTATAAGAACGTACGTAAGAACTCAAAGATGTTAAGGTTTGAGACGAGTAAAAATTTATCGGAATTATGGAATTGTCGGAAAACGAAATATTTCGACGAATGGGATGGCGACACATGTCACCCCTCTTATGTTGTCTTGGACGAAATTTACCATGGGCAAAAGGGTCATTGACCATTAAATAGATGAGTAAGTCTTGCTAAGGTCTTGAAGCTTGACAATGTTGACTAAGTCAAAGGCCACTTGGACTTGATCCATGTGAAGCTCATCCAAGCCACCCAATTGTACTAATCTTGACCCTCCATCTTGTTATATATGTATACTAGTGCAAGACAAGCTCCACACTTAGCAAAATTTTCAAAAAAACTTGATGAACACCAGAGAAAGCTCTCGGCCAAGGCTAGGGTTTCAAAGGAAAATTTTAGTTTGTTCTCCAATAATCCCCATACTTTAAACCAAGGTACCTAAGAGTATTGTAAGTGTATCTCAATAGAAAAATCCCGGAAAAGTGGCGTTTTCGTATTAGTCGCAAGGCAAAAACCTAATGAGTTATTCAACTTTGAAGATGGAACTTGAAGAGAAGTTCTTCATAGGCTTCTAAAGGTTGCTTGGAGCGTATTGGAACGTCGAAAGGAGGAGCTAAAGTTGCTAAGGATCGACTTGTAGTCTTGGATCATATTTGGGCTAAATGAGGTATAATCTTCGTCTTACTTTTGTAATTGAAGATTCCATGTTATTATAAGTTAGAAATGATCATGTGATATGTGTTATGAAGATTGATAAGTGTTATGGAAATTTAGTAGCTCAAATCTGAAAATGACATGTTGAGTCATTTGAAATTGAATTACATTTTGGTCGTTAATTAGAATCGTCGCATATTACCTACTTGAAGATGTAGTAGTTATAATCGATTGCGGATTGATTACATGTTATACTAAACAACTTGGATTAAAAAGGAATTGGAAACAAATTTGTATTAGTGCCTCTCAAATTGTCGAATGGACTTTATATGTTGGACTAGTTTGATATTTATTGTGGGGCGGAATTTTACACGTCTTGATTAAGCGTGTAATCCCCTATTGTTAACTACTTTGTTGAGCCTTAAATGTGGCGTGTTTGATTATTGAATTCGGCCTTGAAAAAGGTGGCAAAGTATGTAGAAACAAAGGAAGTGTTGTCCGATTTTCCGTAGAATTTAGTGACTTTGCACTTGGAATATTCTACGTTTGAAGTAAGACGTTAATAGACATACAATGATCATTATAGGTTGACTTACTACGTACGGCGAATTGGACTTAGCAAGTGGATTAAACCGAAGAGGTATGTGGAACTTTCTTATCTCTTGAGCATGAATAAGTTGTAAATGTATAGTACGATAGACGTACAAGATTTTGACAATCTAGGTCCATTTGATATCCTTGGCTTATTTTAAGAATGTCCAAGTTGATTGAGTTAGGGAATTAACTCACTTGTTAAATATTAAGGATATCTTGGTTTTCAAAAGTTAAGAGACTTTAAGTATGTTGAAAGTATTTTTGATACTTGTTTTGTTGGAAAGATTAAGTCTCTTGGTTATAAAGAAGAATGTAAGTTGCTAATGTATAAAGCTAGTATAACGGCTTTATGGGAAGTTGGTTATAATAGCTTTATGGAAAGATAAAAAGAGTGGTTTACTCTAAGTAATTTAAGTATGTTAAATGACTTGAAATAACGAAAGGCAAATTGATTTAAAGACATCAATTGCTTAAGGTTTTTAAAAGAAAGAAGTCACTTGATTTAGAAGTCGGTAAATGTATTTCTAAAAGGTATTGTGACTTGTCTTAAAATGTAGTTATGACTTGATACTACGGTTATTAGTATCTTGGAAGTTTATATGAAAATGAGTCATTTTAAAAGAATAGAAGTACGCAGTACTTTGGGTTAAACTCCCGGATTTATAATGACATGTTAGTGCCTTAAGTAAACTAAAATGAGAGTGTATATGAATAAGACTAATAAGAAGTTAGGGGGATTTCTTAACTTGCTTACTTATTGTATGATAAGCCGGTAGTGCTTATGTTATGTATGATGGCCAGTTGAGATAGGGTAAGAGTATATCTGAGGGGTAGATCCCCAAGATCGTTATACCACCTTCTCCAGTGTAAGAGTATATCTGAGGGGTAGATCCCCAAGATCGTTATACCACCTTCTCCAGTGTAAGAGTATATCTGAGGGGTAGATCCCCAAGATCGTTATACCACATGCTTTACCACCTTCTCCAGGGTAAGAGTATATCTGAGGGGTAGATCCCCAAGATCGTTATACCACCTGCTTTACCACCTTCTTCAGGGTAAGAGTATATTTGAGGGGTAGATCCCCAAGATCGTTATACCACCTGCTTCAGTGTTACACCCCGTATTTACAGGACATGTTTTAAGAACGTACGTAAGAACTCACAAGTGTTAAGATTTGAGACTTGTAAAAATTTATCGGAATTATGAAATTTTCGGAAAACGTTTTGTTATGACGAATGGGAGGGAGACATGTGTCATCCCCCCTTATTAATGCCTTGGTCGAATTAGGCATGGCCATAATGGTCATTGACCATAGTCTTGGATGACTAAGTCTTGCAACTTGTAGCATGAGAGAATTGACTAAGTCAAAGGACCCACAAGGTCTTGATATTTAATAAGAGCTTATCCTAGCCACCCAAATGGTTGCATCTTGACCCTCCAAGGTGCTATTTAATACTACTAGTAGCAAGAGTGAGCTTAACACTTAGAAAAATTTCTTGAAAACTTGAAGAACATAGGCACTTGCTCTCGGGTTCTCTATAGAAAAAAAAGAAAAATCTTTGTTTGTGATCCATTTAGCTCCACACTTTAAACCAAGGTTCTTGAGGGTAGTGTAAACATTGTTATACCCCGTATTTCCTGAGTATGTACGTACAAAAGTTTAGCCTTAGTTAGACACTTTGTACGAAAATATTGTGCACAACACTCGAAAAGAATCGTTTTCCGACGAAACGTTTTCCAAAGCTTGCGTAGGGAAAATTCCGGCTATGTCATTAATAATTTTTGCAGATTTTTCCGAGAGATGAAACATTTTGGACCAACGAGAGGGTGACACTTGTCACCCTCAAGTGGACGGCAAACATGGGCTTGTTTGGACGATTTTGTGGCTTTCCTTTGGTCAAGGTTAGGTAGGATATTTTGTGTAGTAGATGGATAAGGACACTTGGGTAAATCCTCACCCTACACTTGCATAGAACTTGGCTTCATCTTGGCCATTGGTTGGCCTATAAATACCCCCCTAACTTGAAGGTTTTCTTCATCCACAAATCACTTCTCCAAGTCTTGAAAATCCTCCCCTCTTGTAGTGTTTCGTCCAAGCCTCTCCCCTCTAGAGAAGCTTAGCGAAACACCCTCCTCTCCTGGCCTAGTGGCTTGCCAGTACACCCCCTTGGTAGAAAGTTGTCTTCCAAGTATAGTTACTATTCAAAATACCCAGCCCAAATCCCTTATATAGTATTTAAGTAGAAGTTGTGTAGAAACTTCTAAGGGTTTCTTGGAGCTATCTGAGTGTGCAATTAGGAGCTAAACCTTGCTCGGGATCGACATTTAACTTGGATAATTTTGGGCTTATCGAGGTAAATACTCTTGTCCTTCTATTGTAATTGGATATTACATATAAAGATAGTTAATACTTGAGTATAAGGTATAGAAGAATATTAAAGAATAGAATTGAATTGAAATCACATCAGAAGATTAATAAAGAAGTATTGAACTATACTTACATGAAATGTATTCTGATGAGACTTGTGTAGCTTGACGGTAGGAAGTGCTGCCCAATTTTCCGTAGAATAAAGAACCCTGCTTAGAATAGTCTGAGTAGTCTAAACTTTGATAGGCGTGTCGACTATTATAGGTTGATTCTCTGCGACATATTCGACTTGGCGGTGGTTTTCACGAGAAGGTATGTGATTCTCCCTATACTCTTGAGCATGATATTTTAAAATATATATATAGTACGGTAGACGTATACGTGTTAACTGGACGTAGTTTTACGGCAATGTCTTTTGACGTAAGCCTGAATAATAAGAATCTTGAAGTCTTTCAAAAGAATTATAAAACATTTCGAAAGAAGAAGAATATTTGATTTTTAAACAGAAAGCTTAAGAGTTATACTAGCTTTATGGGAAATTAGGTATAACGACTTAAGAAAGATAAAAGGAACGGTTTTACTTATTTGTTTATCTTGTATTGACTTCTGCAAAAGTAGTAAGATGGTTTGATAAGTAAACATGTTATAATGTTACGTGGGTTAGTGTCTTGTGATGTTATTCTTGTTGTGATTACGTTGTTAAACGTTAAGACCGTTGTACTGTTATTATATCACATACCCCCTTGACTTGTTATACCGAGGGCTTGCCACCCTTGATGCGGGTCTATACGGCCTATGCGGTCTGTGTGACTATGCGGAGTGCGGAGTTCGAGGATTGATCATTCGGGTGTTTTAGCGATCACGGGGATGCCCTATGCGATGCAATGTGACTATGCGGTCTATTGAGACTATGCGGTGCGGGAGTCCGGGAGAATGCGGGGTTAGCTACCTCGACGCGAGGAATACCTCGTGCAGTGCGTGTGTGACTATGCGATGCGGAAGTCGAGATTAGGCACGCATAATGATACTATGGGCGATTGGCCTTGCTTGATCATTCGCGGCCTAGAAAAGACACATTCAGTTTACCTATTATTGCTCTTGTTTGTGATATGGCACTATGTGCAATTAGGCCCGATTGTAATTGCAAATGGCTTTAAATACTTTGATTTCATTTAAGTACTTTCTGATTTCACATACTTGGTACTGTTATCTTGACCTCGCCTGGGCTGCGTTATGCCGCAGTAAGGCGGCAGTGCTAGATCCACATCCTTAGGATCTTTTGCTTTGGTGTCGTGAGCTCCATCTTCTCGGAGGCTCGACTTTTAGGTATGATCTCCTGTTGTTGTATATAGTTTTGTACATTCAGGGTATGGCGGGGCCGCCATAGTTGTTTATCTTCTTAAGTGTAGTCCTATAGTGCAGTTGGGATGTATGCTAAACTATGTTTATATATATATATAGAAAGCGACATTTTATCACATACAACCGTGTCTCATTTACAAGCTGTTTCATGTCTTGTTTTTATATTCGATTACTCGATGTATGACTACTTGGGTGCGGGTAAGGCACGATCCTGAACGGGCCGAACGTGACAAACATATCTCAATAGAAAAATCTTGGAAAAGATAGTTTACGGGTTAGTCTTAAAGCGAAAACCTAGTTGTCTTTCTAGGTTTTGTTTGGAGATTTGAAGGATATTTGTTGGTGTTGTTCTAAGGGTCTCAACAAGCGGATTGAAGTGTCTTGGAGAGGCTCTAAACTACTAAGGAGCGACTTCGGATTGGAGTGGGATTAAGTTACATTGAGGTATAATCTTGTCTTTTAAAAGTGTTACAAGATTATATATTTATATTGTTGTTGTTAGCTTTACATGTTGCTAGCATGAAGTTGATATGTTGAAGTTTATAAGTATTATGGATTTCTTGTAGCTTAAATCCGAAATGTTATACAAGCCACTTGAAGATTGGATTACTAATTGGTTGTTTATTAGAAATCGTCGCATGTCACTTACTTGAAGATTATGGTAGTTATAATCAAATGCGACTTGATATCATGTTATGCTACCAATTTGGATTGAAATGGAAATTGGATAAGAATTGGTATTGTTGTATTCATTATGGCCGAAAATTGGACTAGTAGTTGTATTAGCTTGTTATCGTTTGTGGGGCGGAATTTTACACGTCTAGTAGGCGTGTAATCCCCTATTGATTAATTGCTTTGATTGTGCCTTAAATGCGGCGTGTTTGGTTATTGTATTCGGCCTTGAAAAAGGTGGCAAAGTTAGTAAAAACAAAGGAGGTCTTTGTCAGATTTTCCGTAGAATTTAGCGACTTGACACTTATAATATTCTACGTTTGAAGTAAGGCTTTAATAGACGTATTGTGAATATTATAGGTTGACATACTACGGGCGGGACTTTGTACTTGGCAAGTGGTTTGACCCGACGAGGTATGTAGAACTTTTCCTATCCTTTGAGCATGACTAGTTGCATGTATATAGTACGGTAGACGTACAAGATCTTGATATCCTCTACTAGTTTATTGAATAGCCAAGTTGGGTGAGTTAGGAGATTAACTCACCTCTTTGAAAGTATTAAGGATGTCAAATGTTTTATTAAAGTAAAGGGACTTGAAGAGTTTTAAAGTATGTGATACTTGTTTCGTTTTAAACGTATAAGTCCCTTGGATAGGAAATTGTTTATGGCTAAGGTATAAAGCGAATGTAACGACTTTATGGGGAGTTGGTTATATTTGCTTTATGGAAAGATAAATGACTTAATTTTAATGAAAAGGCAATTTGATTTTTAAGGCATCCATTGCCTAAGGCTTTATAATAAAAGGAGTCACTTGATTTAGAAACTTAACTTTATGTTTAAAGGTATTGTGACTTGTCTTGAAACGTAATTTTGACTTGATACTACGGTTTATAGTATCTTGGAAGTTCTATATGAAAATGAGTCATTTTTAAAAGGTTGAAGTACATAGTACTTTGGGTTAAATTCCCGGATTTTTATAAAAGACATGTTAGTGCCTTAAGTAAACTAAAATGAGAGTGTAGACGAATAAGACTAATAAGAAGTTAGAGGGATTTCTAACTTGCTTATTTATTGTATGATGGCCGGTAGAGATAGGGTAAGAGTATAAGTGAGGGGTAAACCCCCAAGACGATATACCACCTTCTCCAGGATAAGAGTATAAATGAGGGGTAAACCCCCAAGACGTTATACCACCTGTTTTATTACCTTCTCCAGGGTAAGAGTATAAATGAGGGGCAAACCCCAAGACGTTATACCACTGCGAGGTAAGAGTATAAATGAGGTAAGAACCTAAGACGTTATACCACTGTTTCTATGGGTTCGCTACCCATGATTTGATCGGAGTCTCTATTGTGATGTTATGCGTATTCCTTGATTTACTCTCATTGTTAGTAAGGCCTTGTGTCGTAATTTTGTTATCATACATGTCTCGGCTTTGTTTTAAACTTATGTTGTAATTACTGATTACTTTCGGTTTACACACTTAGTACATGTGTCTTGACCCCTTCCTCGGGGTTGCGTTCATCTTAGTAGGAAAGGGTGGCGGTGGTGGATCCTCATTCTTAGGATCACATATCGACGTCGAAGCTCCATTTATCAGGAGGCTTGTCTCTTTTAGTACGATCTTTTCCACAGTGTTGTAGATTTATGTACATTCAGGGGTATGGTGGGGCCCTGTCCCGCCACAATTGTTATTCCTAGAGGTCTGTATTCACATTTGTGGTTGGGCTGTAAGAACTGATGTTGTACAGTTGTAGTTTTGTTTTGGTTTATATTATGGAAGGCGGCCTTATCGGCTAGCCTGTGATGTTTATTGTTTACACATATATATTTGTCATGTATGTTCATTGCTATTCTCGATGTATACAGGCAGGGTGCCTGGGTAGGGCACGATCGCGGCCGGGGTGGTCGTGACAAAAGTGTATCGAGCGATAAGTCCTCGGAAAGTGTCTGAGGCCGTGTCTAGTAGAGTCTTGATTATCGGTGTGTTGTGCACCACATCTATAATCGGGAGTGCGGGACATTTAGGATTAGTTTCCATTCTTCTCTCAAGATCGTGCGGTAGAAATTTGTCTTATTAGGTTGAATCCTCTCGACCTAGTCTTATGAAAACAGATATGCCTCCACGGAGGCGACGGGGCCCGAAGGGCAAAGCGGCGAGAAGCGCTAGCGGTACTCGAAGGTTACGGACTCGGGCACGAGCTATGCACGAGAAGTAAGCGGTCGGCGAGTTCAGCCACGCCGGCGATTAGAAGGCCGAGGCGGCGGTAGCTCGAAGATTCCGTACGAGCCTCTAGTTCGCGGCGGGTCTTGAGTATAGAGACTACGGGAAGCGGTCGGTTATTGACCGATATAGTAGTCGGACGGCAATGATAGGAAGCGACGGCCCACTAGGCCGCGGTTTGCGGGTTAGGGATTTTACGGTTGTCATCCACGAGTTTTATGGTTCGAGGTCGGATGAGGATCGCGAGGATTCATTCGGCGACTCTGGACCATGCGAGTTCTTAGGGCTTGAGACAGTGCATTACGCTAGCCTCATACCGGTTGCGCGATATTGCGTTGAACTGGTTTGAGTCGTGGTTGCTTTCGAGAGGTGATGATGCTCTTCCAGCTGTTTGGGAGGAGTTTACAGAGGCCTTCATGGTTCACTTTTGCCTCACGAGATGAGAGAGCGGGTAAAGATTCTTGACCTTGAGCGAGCAGGAGGACTATCGGGAGTATAGCTTGGAGTTTGACTCCTTGGCGGTTATCGCATACTATTGTAGCTGACATGGCGGATAGGGTTCATCATTTTGTGATGGGGCTTGACCGTCATATGATTACCGCATGCTTGGGTGTGGTTCTTCAGCCCGGTATGGACATCGCTCGGATGCAGGCCTATGCGCAGGGGATTGAGGATAGAGAGAGAGAGGACCAGATTGACTCGGGCGGCCAAAGAGGCGGGACATCGAGTCTCGAGGCGATTCGAGGCGGGCGGCCTCGGCGTGAACAGTCCACTTTCCGGCCAGCGCGAGTGCTCCTTCACGGTTTCTGGCAGAAGTGCGTCAGACGAGTCATTGGGAAGCGAGTCGGGCTCGGGACCGAGATTTCGGAGGCGAGGAACCGTCACCGATCGGGACCACCCACCTCGGTGTGCTCGTCGGTAGGTTTCACGAGCGAGTGTCCGCGAGCCGGGAGCTTGTTACTCGTGTGGCCAGCAGGGCCATTTGAGGAGAGATTGTCCGTCTAGAGGCGTCATGGGTGGTACGGTGCAGCCGACAGGATCTGTTGTTGGGTCTTCTTGAAGGTGTCACCCATGAAGGGTGTGATGAGATTCGGTAAGAAGGGGAAACTCAGCCCAAGGTACATTGGGCCCTACCAGATCGTCCGTCGAGTAGGAAAGGTTGCCTATGAGTTGGATGCCATCGAGTTAGAGCGGTACATCCGGTCTTCCATGTTTCTATGTTGCGGAAGTGTATCGGTGATCGGAGAGTTTTCCCTACTAGTGAGGTCCGGTGTGGAGGGTTATCGTATGAGGAGAGTCCCATAGCGATACTCGATCGCCAGTCGATCGTGCGGACCAAGGATGTAGCTTCCGTCAAAGTCCTGTGGAGAAATGATAACCGGGAGGAGATGACTTGGGAAGCAGAGGAGGACATGTTGAGGAAGTATCCTCACTTATTTCCTATGCCTTTAGGTAAATTCATCTTCCCTTACTTGTCAAGTTTTAATTGAAGCATTTTTTTTGTGTAAATGCTATTATGTGGCCATGTGTGGCAGTATTGGTATGTCGGGGTTGTGTAAGGAAACTATGTCGCTAATTATAAGTTTGACTCCGAAAGAACATTCGGGGACGAATTTCTAAGGGGGGAAGAATGTTACACGCCGTATTTACAGGACATGTTTTAAGAACGTACGTAAGAACTCACAAGTGTTAAGATTTGAGACTTGTAAAAATTTATCGGAATTATGAAATTTTCGGAAAACGTTTTGTTATGACGAATGGGATGGCGACACGTGTCACCCCCTTATTAATGCCTTGGTCGAATTAGGCATGGCCATAATGGTCATTGACCATAGTCTTGGATGACTAAGTCTTGCAACTTGTAGCATGAGAGAATTGACTAAGTCAAAGGACCCACAAGGTCTTGATATTTAATAAGAGCTTATCCTAGCCACCCAAATGGTTGCATCTTGACCCTCCAAGGTGCTATTTAATACTACTAGTAGCAAGAGTGAGCTTAACACTTAGAAAAATTTCTTGAAAACTTGAAGAACATAGGCACTTGCTCTCGGGTTCTCTATAGAAAAAAAAGAAAAATCTTTGTTTGTGATCCATTTAGCTCCACACTTTAAACCAAGGTTCTTGAGGGTAGTGTAAACATATCTCAATAGAAAAATCTTGGAAAAAGATAGTTTACGGGTTAGTCGCAAAACGAAAACCTAGTTGTCTTTCTAGGTTTTGTTTGGAGATTTGAAGGATATTTGTTGGTGTTGTTCTAAGGGTCTCAACAAGCGGATTGAAGTGTCTTGGAGAGGCTCTAAACTACTAAGGAGCGACTTCGGATTGGAGTGGGATTAAGTTACATTGAGGTATAATCTTGTCTTTTAAAAGTGTTACAAGATTATATATTTATATTGTTGTTGTTAGCTTTACATGTTGCTAGCATGAAGTTGATATGTTGAAGTTTATAAGTATTATGGATTGCTTGTAGCTTAAATCCGAAATGTTATACAAGCCACTTGAAGATTGGATTACTAATTGGTTGTTTATTAGAAATCGTCGCATGTCACTTACTTGAAGATTATGGTAGTTATAATCAAATGCGACTTGATATCATGTTATGCTACCAATTTGGATTGAAATGGAAATTGGATAAGAATTGGTATTGTTGTATTCATTATGGCCGAAAATTGGACTAGTAGTTGTATTAGCTTGTTATCGTTTGTGGGGCGGAATTTTACACGTCTAGTAGGCGTGTAATCCCCTATTGATTAATTTCTTTGATTGTGCCTTAAATGCGGCGTGTTTGGTTATTGTATTCGACCTTGAAAAAGGTGGCAAAGTTAGTAAAAACAAAGGAGGTGCTGTCCGATTTTCCGTATAATTTAGCGACTTGACACTTATAATATTCTACGTTTGAAGTAAGGCTTTAATAGACGTATTATGAATATTATAGGTTGACATACTACGGGCGGGACTTTGTACTTGGCAAGTGGTTTGACCCGGCGAGGTATGTAGAACTTTTCCTATCCTTTGAGCATGACTAGTTGCACGTATATAGTGCGGTGACGTCAAGATCTTGATATCCTCTACTAGTTTATTGAATAGCCAAGTTGGGTGAGTTAGGAGATTAACTCACTTCTTTGAAAGTATTAAGGATGTCAAATGTTTTATTAAAGTAAAGGGACTTGAAGAGTTTTAAAGTATGTGATACTTGTTTCGTTTTAAACGTATAAGTCCCTTGGATAGGAAATTGTTTATGGCTAAGGTATAAAGCGAATGTAGCGACTTTATGGGAGTTGGTTATATTTTCTTTATGGAAAGATAAATGACTTAATTTTAATGAAAAGGCAATTTGATTTTAAGGCATCAATTGCCTAAGGTTTTATAAAAGGAGTCACTTGATTTAGAAACCTAACTTTATGTTTAAAGGTATTGTGACTTGTCTTGAAACGTAATTTTGACTTGATACTACGGTTTATAGTATCTTGGAAGTTCTATATGAAAATGAGTCATTTTTTTAAAAGGATGAAGTCGTAGTACTTTGGGTTAAATTCGGATTTTTATAAAAGACATGTTAGTGCCTTAAGTAAACTAAAATGAGAGTGTAGGCGAATAAGACTAATAAGAAGTTAGGATTTCTAACTTGCTTATTTATTGTATGATGGTAGGTAGAGATAGGGTAAGAGTATAAGTGAGGGTAAACCCCAAGACGCTATACCACCTTCTCGAGGATAAGAGTATAAATGAGGGTAAACCCCAAGACGTTATACCACTGTTTTATTACCTTCTCGGTAAGAGTATAAATGAGGGCAAACCCCAAGACGTTATACCACCGCTTGGGGTAAGAGTATAAATGAGGGTAAGAACCCAAGACGTTATACCACCTGTTTCTATGGGTTCGCTACCCATGATTTGATCGAGTCTCTATTGTGATGTTATACGTATTCCCTTGATTTACTCTCATTGTTAGTAAGGCCCGTGTCTTTGTAATTTTGTTATCATACATGTCTCGGCTTTGTTTTAAACTTATGTTGTAATTCTGATTTTCAGTTTACATACTTAGTACATATTGTGTCGACCCCCTTCTCGGGGCTACGTTCATGCGAGAAGGGTAGCGGTGGTGGATCCTCATTCTTAGGATCACTTATCGACGTCGAAGCTCTATTTATCGGAGGCTTGTCTCTTTTAGGTACGATCTTTTCCACAGTGTTGTAGATTTATGTACATTCGTGGGTATGGCGGGGCCATCGCCACGATTGTTATTCCTAAGTGCGTATTCACATTTGTGGTTGGGTTGTAAAGCGATGTTGTCTGATTGTACTTTTGTTTTGGTTTATATTATGGAAGCGGCACTTATCGGCTAGCGTGATGTTTATTGTTTACACATATATTTGTCATGTATGTTCATTGCTATTCTCGATGTATACAGGCAGGGTGCCCGGGTAGGTACGATCGCGCCCGAGTCGGTCGTGACATTCGAAGAGTATAAATGAGGGGTAAATCCCAGATCGTTATACCACTGTTTCGTGGATTTGCTACCCATGCTTTTGATTACTCATTGTTAGTAAGGCAATCGTGTCGTTATTTGAGTTATCATACACTGTCTCCAGTTTTATATTAGAATTATGATTTCATTCTGATGCTGATTTCACATATTTGGTACATGTTATGACCTCCTTGAAGTGCGTTCACGCTGCAGTGAGTGCAGTTCTTGATCCTCGCTCTTAGGATCACTGTCATTGTTGAGAAGCTCCTTTATTCGGAGGCTTATCCACACAGTATTGTCGGTCGTTGTACATTCGGGGTATGGCGGGCCTGTCCCACGAGTTGTTATTCTTAAGTGTAGTCACGTTTGTGGATTGAGTTGTAAAGAAAAAAATGTATTGTTTTATTGCGATATCTTGCACGGAAGGTGGCCTTATCGTTGCTTTGTTGTTATTTTCTGTTTAAACATTTTATAAGTTGTGTATGTTCCGCTGCTATTCTCTGATGTATACCGAAAGGGGTGCCCAAGTCGCGGGCAGGGTGGTCGTGACAACGACTCTGAGAGCGATCTCGAGTGAGAAGAATGGAAACCAATCCTAAATGTCCTGCAGCCTCACGATTATAGATGTAGTGCACAACACCGATAATCAAGACTACTAGACACGCTCTGTAGACACTTTCCGAGGACTAATCGCGCTCGATACCACTTTTGTCACGACCGTTCGGGCGTGATCGTGCCTTACCCGGGCACCCAGTAGACATACATCGAGTAACAATGGAATATAAACTTGCAAACATGAAACGATGTAGAATAAGAACCTACCAAGAAAAGGTTGCCTTAGCGTGTATATAAATACCAAAAGTGAGCGATTACATCCCAAATTTACAACGGGACTACGGACCTCTAAGAATGAAATCAACTATGACGGGCGGGACCCGCCATACCACGAATGTACAAAAGTATATGACCTCAGGGAACCGTACCAAAATACAAAGCCTCCGGAGAAATGGAGCTTTCCCAATCGACGGTGATCCTAAGAGCGCGGTCGGCAAGCTACGTACCTCGACTGCGGCATGAACGGCCCCGAAGGAGGTCGATAACAACGGTACCAAGTATGTGGCGAAAATCGTAATGAAATCATAATAGTCTATATAAAACAGGAGACATGCATGATAGCCAAAATACGGTACACAAAGCCTGATTAACAACGAGAGTAATGAGAATCAACGTCGTCTTTTAAAAGACCATTTCACAATCTATGAAAAACCATGTCAAGTCGAGGACGTGCCCTCCAAGTCATTACCCAAATATAACCACGGGTCTCATGCCTAACATCATCAACCGTGCTGTGGAATTCCTTCTCAGCTGCGATGCATGATATAACAACACGCGAGTACATGAACACGGATCTCACCTGTGTCATAAGGAGCGTACGGGGCAAGTACGAAGGCCGACTACCAGATACCTCCTGCGTCACTCTGCTGACCGGGGCAAGTACGAAAGCCAACTACCAGATGCCTACCGTACCAACAATATCAGATATCTTGTACCACGGTGGCCGGGCAAGTACGAAAGCTAACTACCAGATACCACCTGTGTCACGTCGCTGACCGGGGCAAGTATGAAAGTTAACTACCAAATACCTTCTGCATCACAAGACTTCGCCATAATGCTGATCGGGGAAAGTACGAAAGCCAACTACGGATACGCTGCGTCGTACCACGGGCAGGCGAAAAGCTAACTACTAGATACCGCCTGCGTCCCTAAACCTCATGGAGGGCTAATCCATGGAACAACACTATCAACAGGGAAATGAACCCTCATCATGGTTGCATACCCGTGGACCCTCCAGTCGGTATGCCGCGATGATCCAGAACAACACGACCGACCCTCCATCGAGAGACGCGGTAACATAAGGATACCACACTTGCACAACAAGGCTATCACAAGCAAACATAAACAAGTTACTCACACTTAAGGTACTTCCATCTTATGCCAAAAATCTGGGTTTTAACCCCAAAGTACTACATGCTTTAACTCTTTCACAAAAGTCACATGATACTAATACTCGTAATATCAAAAATAGAGTAACTATTATATTAAGTAAACCAAACAATTTCCATACTTTCTTTTTAAATAAAAATCAAGACAATATCATGACTTCCTTTTTTATGTCAAATCACTTCTCGAACTAGTTTAAGTTTCAAAACTTCAAATTCTCAAGTCTCTTACTTTTAAACCAAATCCCATGACGGGGACCGATCAAGTCTCACATCTTTTTAAAACAACTGTCAAGTTACCATCTTAAAACCAATGATACAACCATTTCTTCATTTTCATAAACTCGTTATAACTAACTCCCCATAAAGCTAGTATAACACTTAAAACTTTTTATGAAAACCAAGTATTACTTTTCTTCCAAAATGATTCATAACTCTTTTTGAAATATTCAAGATTCTTATTAATTAGAACTCAAGTCCAAAGACATCAAGGTAAAGCCAAATTTAGTTTAACACACGTACGTCTACCGTACTATATATATTTCACAAATATCATGCTCAATGA
Source organism: Przewalskia tangutica (assembly GCA_029844215.1). Classification (NCBI taxonomy): domain Eukaryota; kingdom Viridiplantae; phylum Streptophyta; class Magnoliopsida; order Solanales; family Solanaceae; genus Przewalskia; species Przewalskia tangutica. Next base: position 41,198 of record JAQGDG010000504.1, on the reverse strand, counting down.
GATAGGAAGAATCACATACCTCCTCGGCTAAATTCACTTGCCAAGTCGGATATGTCGCACGCAGAGTGTCAACCTATAATAGTCAAAGCACGCCTTATCAACTTCTAGTTCTATGTAGAATTCTTCTAAGTAAGATCTTTTATTCTACGGAAAATTGGGCGACCTCCCGCTTTCTACTCAATTTTCCACCTTTTCCAAGGCCCGGTCATAGTAACCAACATGCCATAAATAAGGCGCAATAATTCCGAAATTTAAAGAAGGGGATCACACACCCAAACGGAACGCGATTAACAATCTCTCCTTAAAAACAACAATAACTAAAGAAGGGGATAACACGCCCAAACGGAACGCGATTAACAATTTCTCCTTCATAACAATAACAATATTTAAAGGGGATAACACACCCAAACTGAACGCGATTAACAATCTCTCCTTCATAACAATAACTAAAGAAGGGGATAACACGCCCAAACGGAACGCGATTAACAATCTCTCTTTCATAACAATAACAATAATTAAAGAAGGGGATCACACGCCCAAACGGAACGCGATTAACAATCTCTCCTTCATAACAATAACTAAAGAAGGGGATAACACGCCCAAACGGAACGCGATTAACAATCTCTCCTTCATAACAATAATTAAAGAAGGGGATCACACGCACAAACGGAACGCGATTTAACAATCTTCCCCTTAACAGCAATGTAAATACAGTCCAAAGTAAATACGGTCCTTAAGTTGGGGTCCTTGGCCAACTTTTATAATTTTACTTATCCAATTACTTCATTAGTCCTTCAACTTATATTCCAATCTTTATATAAGTTATAGTTCCTTTGTTGTTAACTTCTTAGTAAGTAATGGATACATTTTTACCATTTTAATGGCTAATATGCCAATTCTCCTTTTAACATCTTAACAAGATCCAAATATTTCCTTATGTCTCATACTTCATAATGTACTTCCAGTATATGTATAATATCCATATATACATAATAATCAACTTCACAAAGAGGTTAAGGTTCATTACCTCAAAATAGCCCAAAAAACGTGACTGTCCAGATTTTTAGCCACTGCTTCGTCAGCTGAACTTGTAACGTCAATAACTCTCTACTCCAGTGTCCTATCGACGAGCGGTTTATTGCGTTGGAAACTAGACTCGACGAACTTCATTTTAGGCTTTTGAAACACCCAAAAACTCCTAATATTCTAGGATATATTCCCTTCCAAATTTGACTAAAAATCTGTCCAAAACAGTCCCGAAAATCTGCCCACTCTCAGCCAAGGGGGGGGGGGGGGGGGTTTGAGGCGAGGGATGTGAAATCTTGTCTAACTCTTGGTTAATAATCTTCCTAATACATTAAGGAAGAACACTTACAAGTTTAAGAATTTTTGGACAACATTTGCTCAAGAAAAAGGGGGTGGGACGAGAGCAACAAGGGAGGAGAGGAAAATATTTTCAAGTGTTGAAATGTTCTAAGTGTGGAAGATTTTCATCAACTAGAGGGGTTTATATAGGACAACCAAGGGTTAGGATGAAAACATGTGTATGGTATAGATTGTTTGTGTAGGTTCCTTTCTCCACTTGTCCCACAAATGCCATGCAAGACTTTGACCATTTGACTAGCCCACTACTATGAAAAATGTCCACTTAGTCTTGCAAATGCCATGCAAGACTTTGTCCACTTGTCTTTCCCACTTGGGGTGACACATGTCGCCCTCCTATTGGTCCAAAATATTTTATCTCTCGGAAAAATTCCATAATTGAATAAAATATCGAAAACGTAAAATTTTCTTCACAAGGTTCGGAAATATTTTCCGTCGGAAACAATTCTTTCATTCTTTCCCTAATTAGGGTTTATACATTCGTACGTACGTCCTTACATACATACTCCGGAACTACGGGGTATAACACATGGCTACTTGAGTAAGATTGTTATAAATAAGTATAACTTATTCACAACGCACCAAAGTATATGTTACTTAATTTAAAAGAGTTTACGTATGAAGTTTTAAGACTACGAACCTCAAATTCTTAAAAGGTTAAGAAACTTTATTTTTCAAGTTATGGGACTTGATTCTTAAAGGAAGAAATGAATTGATTTAAAAGTATAGAATACTTGATTTGGAAAGTATTGATTTCTTGTCATTCTAAAGTTAAGAAGCTTGATTTCTAAAGTTAAGAAGCTTGATTTCTAAAGTTAAGAAGCTTGATTTCTAAAGTTAAGAAGCTTGATTTCTAAAGTTAAGAAGCTTGATATTCTAAGTTAAGAAACTTGTTTTCTTAAAAGTTAAGAGACTTGAAGTATTTTGAAAGCTATGTGATTTGATTTGAAAGTATAAGTCTCTTGGTGATAAAAGGAATGAATTTGTCTAAGACATAAAGAGTTATAACGACTTTATGGGAAGTTGGTTATAACAACTTTATGGAAGATTAAAAGAATGGTTTTCTTCAGTAATGAAAGCAAAGAAATCACTTGAAATAAAGAAGGGCAAATTGTTTTAAAGGTACCAATTGCTTAAGGTTTTTAAGAAAGAAGTCACTTGATTTAGAAGCCTATAAATGTATTTCTAAAAGGTATTGTGACTTGTCTTGAAAAGTAGATATGACTTGATACTACGGTTATTAGTATCTTGAAAGTTTTATTTGAAAAAGAGTCATTTTAAAGGAGTAGAGGTACGTAGTACGTTGGGTTAAATTCCCGGATTTTAGAAGGACATGTTAGTGCCTTAAGTAAACTAAAATGAGAGTGTATATGAACAAGCTAATAAGAAGTTAGAGGATTTCTTAACTTTCTTATGTTATGTATGATAAGTCGGTAGTGCTTATGTTATGTATGATTGCAGGGTAAGAGTATAAATGCGGGGTAAACCCCCAAGACGTTATACCACCTTCTGAGTATGATTGCAGGGTAAGAGTATAAATGTGGGGTAAACCCCCAAGACGTTGTACCACCTTCTGAGTATGATTGCGGGGTAAACCCCCAAGACATTATACCACTCCATGGATTTGCTACCCATGATGCGAGGAATACCTCATGCGGGTCCATACGGCCCTTGCGGGTGAAATAGTCCCAGGAGTAGGATTGCTAAATGATACTATGGGCATGTGACCCTAAGTTGATCATAATCTTCCTAATTTTATGCTGTATACCTTTATGGGAAGACTTATGTGATTTTATCGCGTCCCAGATTGGGCCGACAGTATAGGCGTCCCTCCAAAGGGGCGGATTAGGTTATGCAAAATACGTAAGTTATATGTTTATGAACTTGGTGATTTTTCTTAAGTATGTATGTAAGAATTTGACTATACTCTTATGGAAAAATGGGAAAAGATAATAAGGTACGATTAAGTTCACGAGATGGTAATGACACGGTAGGATCTGGTATTTGCCCTTTTTATACTTGCCCCTGTCATTCTTTTGTACAGTTATGATTTGTTTACTGTACCTTATTTTCCGTTCCATATTCGATACATTATGCGGCCCGCCTTCGGGGCTGCGTTCATGTCCGCATGATTTAGGTACACGATTGTGATCCATGAGCTTAGGATCCTGGTTCAGCATTTTGAGATGGCTCCAATGTTCCGGAGCTTGTCGTCATGGTTATGTATATTCAGGGGTACGGCGGGGCCTTGTCCCATCATAGTATTTATCCAAATCTTAGAGGTATGTATTCATCTGTGGGCTGGACTGGCTAGAGTTGTTTTTACATTGTAAACAGTGTAGACCCTTTCGGGTAATTTTTATGTTATGGCAGCCTTATCGGCTTGGCCTTGGTTTTAAGAAGAAAAAAAAAGTGTTATTTATCTTCCGCAGTTTATTATGTTGTATGATTAGAAGGGTGCCCAGGTAGGGCACCAGCGCCCGAGGTGGTCATGACAAAAGTGGTATCGAGCGATTAGTCCTCGAAAGTGTCTGACGCGTGTCTTGTAGAGTCTTGATTATCGGTGTGTTGTGCACCACATCTATAATCAAGAGGCTGCAGGACATTTAGGATTGGTTTCCATTCTTCTCACTCTGAGATCGTGCGATAGAGCTGTGTTGTTAGGGTCGTCTCTCCCTAACGAGTTATGTTGATTGCAGCTACGAGAAAGGCAGCAGTGACCCAGGAAGGACTATGTGGATTGCGTATCCAGGTTGGTAATGATTGTAGTGTAGTTGGTATTGTGACATACAACTATACGGAATTATGTATGAGGGTCAGACGCGTGTTGCCTAGAATGATTGTAGATTACCAAGAGTTGGTAAAGACTAACTAGATACCGGGAAGGTATGGAACAGTTAATGAATTCTCGCCAAGGTCTTATGTTTTATTTTGAGATAATTGGGAAAGGAGGAGTTGTCTGATAGGGAAGTGAACCCTTAAGAAGTCATGTTAAGAAACTTAATGGAATACCATGTTGATAGATTAAGCTACGTGGTATGCGTAAGAGGATTGTACGGATGAGATTCGTATAGAGTAAGTAAGGGTTATTGTGATCAAGACAACACAATTATGGTATTATGAGAAGCTATTGTACCCGTTTACGGGGGGACTGGTAAGGTAGGCTTGGAGCATGGAAATTGCGAGCCTAAGAATATTGACAACTGCCGAGACCTTAGATATATAAGTCTTTCTCTGGCAATAAGATTTTAAGTCAGACCAAGGATAAGAGTTAAGTGCGACGCTGAGTCGGGTTGATGACCTATTACGGGTCGCCTCATAGTTTGAAATGGAGTGGGATCAGTTGGTAGTAGTTCCGCTACGTGGCAGGGTCACGAGGGTGCAAGGCCCAAGTCTAGTTAATTGTTTTACGGGTTCGTGGACGCGTTCCACCGGAACCAGGTCGTGGGAGTCGGAAATGGCCTTATGTTGTTTAAAAGAATGACTCCAAAAGACTGGGGGCCAGAATCGGTATGGAAGTTATGTATGTATGCTAGTATGAGTTGGAAGTACGGAAAGAGTACGACCAGTAAGAAAGATGACAACCAAGTGTAAAGGAATAGAGCCTGAATCCATAAGAACCTTTCGAGGTAACTATACCCGTGAGTGTTTGGGGTAGTAGATGAGCGGGTATATGAGATTTGCCCGGTGATGATACAGACGTCAGACCCTAGTAGACCTAATATAGATGATTACGATAGACTTTGAGGTCATTATGAGTATGGATTAGTTGGCTTTGTGAGTGCCAAGTTTGATATCTTAGTATAAGTATTGTTATGTGGCCATGGGTGGCATATGTTGTATGAAGGGTGTAGTAAAAGGAGACTATGTCGCTATCTAATTTGATTGGACTCCGAAAGAACATTCGGGGACGAATGTTTCTAAGGGGGGAAGAATGTTACACCCCGTAATTCAAGGACATGTTTAAGAGAATGTACGTAAGGAACACAAGACTTGAAATTGGTACGAAAGGAAGAATTGTTTTTCCGACGGAAAATCTTCCGAACGTCGGAAAGGAAAAATGTTCGTTGAGGAGAATTGGATTCTCAAAATGCATTAATTGAGGATTATGGAATGTATTATCATTATGGAAATTTATTTTTATGGATTTGGTCACATGGGGCCCACCCGAGGAATTTTATGTTTTGTGGGACCCACGAGGGTTACGGAATTTTATGGACGAATGGGAGGGAGACACGTGGCACCCCCCTAATGGCTTGGTCGAATCAATTCAAGGGCAAAATGGTCATTTGACCATTGTAAAGATGAGCAAGTCTTGCTAGGCTTGAGCTTGAGATAGTTGACTAAGTCAAGAGCCACTTGTCTTGATCCTTTTCATCCAAACCTACCATGTGTTGTAATCTATACCCTCCAATGTGTTATATAATCATCCATGTAGCAATACAAGGCTATTTTACACTTAGAAAAATCGAAGAACACTTGTTCTTGACAAAAAAGCTCTCGGGTTTGGAGAAAAGAGGGGGAAGAAAATTTTCAATTGTTGTCCAATATTCACAAGACTTTAACCCAAGGTCCCTAAGGGTATTGTAAGGATATCTCAATAGAAAGATTTCGGAAAAACGACGTTTTTACGTTAGTCGCAAGGCGAAACCCTAAGGTGTTCTTCAACTTTGAAGATGGAACTTGAAGAGATGTTCTTCATGAGCTTCTAAGGAGTACTTGGAGCGGATTGGAACATAAGGAAAGGAGCTAAGAATTGTTAAGGAGCGACTTTGAATCTTGGAAATAATAAGGGCTTATAAAGGTAACAATTCTTGTCGTTTTAGTAATTAAGATTACTTATTGTTATAGCTATGGATGTTAGCAAGCATGAGGTATATAGTATGAAGTTTGATAAGTGTATTGGCTATTAGAACCCTAATCCGAAAACTAGCATGTTTAACCCTTAAGATTTCAATTCAAGTTGATTATTAGTTTAAGTCGTCACAGGTTATATAAAGAAGGAATTATAGTTTTTGAAGTTGTTTATGACTATATAACATGTTAGACCTAAGAAATTGGATTAAAAGAATTGAAAAAGGACTTTGTGTTGTTGTATATGTTTAGCCGAGAATGGCTTTAAATATGGAACTAGTTTCGTATCAATTGTGGGGCGGAATTTTACACATCTTGTTAGGCGTGTAATCCCCTATTGTTAACTACATTGTTGAGCCTTAAATGTGGCGTGTTTGGTTATTGAATTCGGCCTTGAAAAAGGTGGCAAAGTATGTAGAAACAAAGGAAGTGTTGTCCGATTTTCCGTAGAATTTAATGACTTTGCACTTAGAATATTCTACGTTCGAAGCTAGAGGTTAATGGACGTATTATGGCCATTATAGGTTGAAGTACTAAGTATAGCGTAATCTACTTGAAGGATGGAATAGCTATCAAGGTTGAAGTACTTTAGAGCATTTTGCTATTTGTCGATAATCGTCGCGAGGTATGTGAACCTCTTCCTTCTTTTGACATGATTCTATGTATGGAATATACATGTGGTACTATTTCATGATTCCTTCTACTCTTAGAAGTTAAGAGGTATGTATGTTGATTTGCTCTACGTAAAGGTTATGTCTAAGTTATCCTAAGTTCTTACCAAGTCTTATGGGGGATGTTGGTAAGAGTCGTTAGGAGGTATTTGGAGCCAAGTTGACTTGGCTAATTTATGGTACGAATGAGAATAAGTATCGAACAAGCCATTGCAGCGTTAATAAAAGAAAATGTATCGACAATCAATTAAATTAAAATGAGTAGAATTCTCCATCTGCATAGAAGCTAAGATAAGACAAAATTGTATTACATTTTCTAGATCATGGCTACTTGAGTAAGATTGTTATAAATAAGTATAACTTATTCACAACGCACCAAAGTATATGTTACTTAATTTAAAAGAGTTTACGTATGAAGTTTTAAGACTACGAACCTCAAATTCTTAAAAGGTTAAGAGACTTTATTTTTCAAGTTATGGGACTTGATTCTTAAAGGAAGAAATGAATTGATTTAAAAGTATAGAATACTTGATTTGGAAAGTATTGATTTCTTGCCATTCTAAAGTTAAGAAGCTTGATTTCTAAAGTTAAGAAGCTTGATTTCTAAAGTTAAGAAGCTTGATATTCTAAGTTAAGAAACTTGTTTTCTTAAAAGTTAAGAGACTTGAAGTATTTTGAAAGCTATGTGATTTGATTTGAAAGTATAAGTCTCTTGGTGATAAAAGGAATGAATTTGTCTAAGACATAAAGAGTTATAACGACTTTATGGGAAGTTTGTTATAACAACTTTATGGAAGATTAAAAAAATGGTTTTCTTCAGTAATGAAAGCAAAGAAATCACTTGAAATAAAGAAGGGCAAATTGTTTTAAAGGTATCAATTGCTTAAGGTTTTTAAGAAAGAAGTCACTTGATTTAGAAGCCTATGAATGTATTTCTAAAAGGTATTGTGACTTGTCTTGAAAAGTAGATATGACTTGATACTACGGTTATTAGTATCTTGGAAGTTTTATTTGAAAAAGAGTCATTTTAAAGGTAGAGTGCGAGTACGTTGGGTTAAATTCCCGGATTTTAGAAGTACATGTTAGTGCCTTAAGTAAACTAAAATGAGAGTGTATCTGAACAAGCTAATAAGAAGTTAGAGGATTTCTTAACTTGCTTATGTTATGTATGATAAGCCGGTAGTGCTTATGTTATGTATGATTGCAGGGTAAGAGTATAAATGAGGGGTAAACCCTTAAGACGTTATACCACCTTCTGAGTATGATTGCAGGGTAAGAGTATAAATGCGGGGTAAACCCCCAAGACGTTATACTACCTTCTGAGTATGATTGCAGGGTAAGAGTATAAATGCGGGGTAAACCCCCAAGACGTTGTACCACCTTCTGAGTATGATTGCGGGGTAAACCCCCAAGACATTATACCACTCCATGGATTTGCTACCCATGATGCGAGGAATACCTCATGCGGGTCCATACGGCCCTTGCGGGTGAAATAGTCCCAGGAGTAGGATTTCTAAATGATACTATGGGCAGGTGACCCTAAGTTGATCATAAGCTTCCTATGTTTATGCAATATACCTTTATGGGCAGACTTATGTGATTTTATCGTGTCCCAGATAGGGCCGACAGTATAGGCGTCCCTCCAAAAGGGCGGATTAGGTTATGCAAGATACGTAAGTTATATGTTTATGAACTTGATGATTTTTCTTAAGTATGTACGTAATAATTTGACTATACTCTTATGGAAAAATGGGAAAAGATAATAAGGTGCGATTAAGTTCACGAGATGGTAATGACACGGTAGGATCTGGTATTTGCCCTTTTTATACTTGCCCCTGTCATTCTTTTGTACAGTTATGATTTGTTTACTGTACCTTATTTTCCGTTCCATATTGTAATTTTGTTATCGACCCCTTCGGGCTGCGTTCATGTCCGCATGTTTAGGTACACAGTTGTGGATCCGCGAGCTTAGGATCCTGGTTCAGCATTTTGAGATGGCTCCAATGTTCCGGAGCTTGTCGTCATGGTTATGTATATTCAGGGGTACGGCGGGGCCTTGTCCCGTCATAGTATTTGTCCAAATCTTAGAGGTTTGTATTCATCTGTGGGCTGGACTAGCTAGAGTTGTTTTTACATTGTTAAACAGTGTAGACCCTTTCGGGTTATTTTTATGTTATGACAACCTTATCGGCTTGACCTTGGTTTTAAGGAAAAAAAAAGTGTTATTTATCTTCTGCAGTTTATTATGTTGTATGATTAGAAGGGTGCACAGGTAGGGCACCAGTCGCGGCCCGGGGTCGGGTCGTGACAATTACATACCCGCTCAGCTACCACCCATCACTCACGGGTATAGTCACCCCGAAAGGTCCTCCTGGATTCAGGCTCTATTTCTTTACACTTGGTTGCTCTCTTTTTCACTGGTCGTACTCTTTCCGTACTTCCAAACTTATACTAGCATACGTACATAACTTCCATACTAATTCTGGCCTCCAATCCTTGGAGTTACTAAATTAAACACTATAAGGCCATTTCCGGCTCTCACAACCTGGTTCCGGTGGAATGCGTCCACGAACCCGTAAAACGATTAACTAGACTTTGGGCCTTACACCCTCGTGACCCTGTCACGTAGCGGGACTACTACCAACTGATCTCATTCCATTTCAGGCTATGGGGCGACCCTTAATAGGTCCTCAACCCGACTCGGTGTCGCACTTAACTCTTATCCTTGGTCTGTCTTAAATTTTTACTACCTGAGAAGGCCTTATATACCTAAGGTCTCGGCGGTTATCAATGTTCTTAGGCTCGCATTTTCCATGCTCCAAGCCTACCTTATCAGTCCCCCCGTAAACGGGTACAATAACTTCTCATAAGCTCTTAATCGTGTTGTCTTAATCATAATAACCATATTTACTCCATACGGATCTCATCCGTACCATTCTCTTAATCATACCATGTAGCTTAATCTATTAACATAGTCTTCCATTAAGTCCCTTAACATGACTTCTTAATGGTCCATTACCCTATCAGACAGCTCATCATTTCCTAATTATATCAAATTAGCACATAAATCTTGATGAGGATTCATTAAACTGTTTCATACCTTCCCGATATCTAATTAGTCCTTACCAATTCCTAGTAATCTAAACTCATTCTAGGCAACCCATATATGACCCTCATACATAAATTTGTATAGTTGTACGTCATTATACCAACTATACAACAATTACAACCAACCTGGATGTTATACCCCGTATTTTCAGAGTATGTACGTGAGGACGTACGTACAAAAGTTTAGCCTTAGTTAGACACTTTGGACGAAAATATTGTGCACAACACTCGAAAAGAGTCATTTTCCGACGAAACGTTTTCCAAAATTCGCGAAGGGAAAATTCCGGCTATGTCATTTATTATTTTTGCGGATTTTTCCGAGAGATGAAATATTTTGGACCAACGGGAGGGTGACACTTGTCACCCTCAATGGACGGCAACATGGGCAAAAGGTGGGACGATTTATTGGCCTTTCTTTAGTCAAGGTTAGGTAGGATATTTTGTGTAGTAGATGGATAAGGACACTTGGGTGAACCCACACCCTACACTTGCCTAGCACTTGGCTTCATCTTGGCCATTGGTTGGCCTATAAATACCCCCCTAACTTGAAGGTTTTCTTCATCCACAAATCATTTCTCCAAGTCTTGAAAAAACTTCCCTCCCTTTTGAGAGAAGCTCTCGTCCCAACCACCATCCTCCCCCCTCTTGGAAGCCCTAGCCGAAACACCCCTCTCCCCCCCTCTAGCCTAGTGGCTTCGGCAGAGTAACCCCCCCCCCCTTGGTAGAAAGTTGTCTTCCAAGTATAGTTACTATTCCAAAATACCCTAGCCCCAAATCCCTTTTAGTATTTGAGTAGAAGTTGTTAGAAACTTCTAAGGGTTTCTTGGAGCGTGCAATTAGGAGCTAAACCTTGCTCAGGATCGACATTTAACTCGGATAATTTTGGGCTTATCGAGATAAATACTCTTGTCCTTCTATTGTAATTGGATATTACATATAAGAATAGTTAAGACTTGAGTATAAGATATAGAAGAATACTAAAGAATAGAATTGAACGGTTATCACAGTAGAAGGGTATAAAAGAAGAATAATTGAACTGTACTTTACATGGAATTTGTATTCTGAGAATTGTGTAGTTCGACGGGTAGGAAGTCTGCCCAATTTTCCGTAAGACAAAGGAATCAGATTCAGAAGTATTTACTGAGAATAGTCTAGGCGTTGATAGACTCTTGCCAGATATAGGTTGAAGATCGCGAGTAGCGTATTCTACTCGAAGGGTGGAAAAGGCTAACAGACTACGATTTTTGGGCGTTTTGCTAATAGTCGATAATCGTCGCGAGGTATGTGATTCTTCCTATCCTCTTGAGCATGATATTTTAAAAGAATATATATAGTACGGTAGACGTACGTGTGTTAACTGAACGTAGTTTTACGGCAATGTCTTTTGACTTAAGCCTGAATAATAAGAATCTTGAAGTATTTCAAAAGAATTAAGAACCGTTTTTGAAAGAAGAGTAATACTTGGTTTTGAAAGTTTAAGAGTTATACTAGCTTTATGGGAAGTTAGGTATAACAACTTAAGAAGGATAAAAGAATGGTTATTGATTTTAAGAAGTTAAGAGACTTGATCTTAAAAGATAAGAGACTTGACTTAATTGAATTAATATGAATTTTGGTAAAAAGTGTGAAACCTCATTCGTGAGTAATGAGTACTTGGTTTTTAAAAGGAATAATGTTTTACTGATTTCGGAAATCAGAATAAGTATCGAACGAACCACTGCAGCGTTAATAAAGAGAAATGTTTTGACTAATCAAGTAATTATATTAAAACCAGTAGAAACCTCCATCTGCATAGAAACTAACATAAGACAAAATTGTATTACATTTCCTAGATCATGGCTGCTTTAATAATATTGTTATAAACAAGAATAACCTACTCACACATAAGGCATATGTTGCTCAAATTGTTTTAAAAGAGAATTACGTTATTAAATGATTAAGACTATGAACTATGAAATCTTTCGAAAATAAGAGACGTGAATATTTGAAATCAGGCAAACTTGAACTTTGGAAAAGAATGTTGTAACTTGATGTTGAAAGGAGAAGTGTTTTGGTCTAAGAAGAAGGCATGGTATTGCCTTAATTTGGTTTTAAAAAGGAAAAGTATGGAAGTTGTTTTGGTTTACTTAAAAATGTTAGTCACTCTATTTTAATACTGCGGGTATCGGGTGACTTTTGTAAAAGAAATGGATCCTTTAAAAAGAATTTAACGTACGTAGTACTTTGGGGATAAAAACCTGGACTTTGTCATAAAATGAAAGTACCTTGAGTTGTGTGTAAAGTGCCTATGTTTGAGTGTGATAGCCTTGTTGTGCAAGTGTTGTATTCTTATGTTACCGCGTCTCTCGGTGGAGGGCCGGTCGTGTTACTCTTTATCATTTTGGACATACTGACACGATGGGTGGCCCACGGGTATGCTTCCACTATGATAGTACATGGGCATACTGACTCGATGGATGGTCCACGGTCACGCGCCATGATGAGGGTTCGCTTCCACCGTTGATAGTGTTATTCCATGGACTAGCCCTCCATGAGGTTTCTTACCGATTCGCCTTGGTATCCGTGGTCGGCCAGACTTGCCGCGATCTCATGGTGATTCGCCTTGGTACTGGTAGTTAGCAGTTAGCCCTCGCACTTGCCGCTCGGTTTAGTGGCGAAGTCTCGGTGATACGACCGTATCGGTAGTTAGCTCGTACTTTGCCACGGCTACGTGACACGGCTTTGTATCGGTAGTCGGCTTTGCGGCTTGACGCCTTCGGAGTCTCGTGATCTGACCTTGGTATCTGTAGTTAGCCTCGTACTTGCCCGGTCGACTCGTGACACCGCCTTGGTATCCGTAGTCGGCTTTGCCCCGTGACGCGGCTCAGTGGTTTGATTGTATAGTATTGTTAGTCTTGCTGCTTGGTATTCGTAGTTAGCCTTCGATTACTGCCTGACGTTTTTATGACTCGTGGGACTTGGTGTTCGTGTACTCCTTGGTGTTATTATATCATGCATCGCCGCGATGGGAAGGTATTCCACGCATGATTTATGTTGAGGCATGAGACCCGTAGTTAGTTATATTTGAGTGATGACTTTGAGGCGAGTCACGACTTACATAATCGCTATTTATCAGGATGTAGTTTGGTTATCATACATGTCTCTCCCGCTTTATATAGACTACTATGATTTCATTTACGATTTTGGCCACATACTTGGTACTGTTGACCGACCTCGGGGGCCGTTCACGCCGCAGTAAAGGTACACCGATCGTTGATCCTCGCTCTAGGATCACGTTTAGCGTATTGGAAGCTCCGTTTCTCGAGGCTTATCTTTGGTATAGTCCACATCAGAGGTACTTGTACATTCAGGTATGGCGGCCCCTGTCGTCATGTTGTATAAAAACTCTTAAGGTCATGAAATACTTTGTGGGCGTGGTTTGTAAGGATGTAACTATTCCAGTTTTTAGTTATATATACAAAAAGGTAACCAGTTGGTTGGCCTGTTTTATATTCATATGTCTTGTTTCATGTTTAAAGTTTTTATTTCCGCTGATTTTCTCTGATGTTGTATCACTAGGGTTCCCGGGGTAAGTGTTATACCCCGTATTTCCAGAGTATGTACGTAAGGACGTACGTGGAGAATTTGAGCCTTAAGTTAGGCTTTGGTTCGAAATTTGGGCACAAGTGCCGAATAGAGTCGTTTTCCGACGAAACGTTTCCCGACTTACGTTGGGAAAATTCGCTATGTCATTTAGTATTTTTGCGAATTTTTCCGAGACGAAATGTTTTGGACCAACGGAGGGTGACACTTGTCACCCTGCCGTGAAGCGTTGGGTTGGCCGATTGTCACGCTTTCATGGCCTATTGGCTCCTTGTTTTGGCCTTGTTTTGTGGCTTGTTTGGTGCCATGTTTTGTGCCTTGTTTTGTGGAGTAGGGTTTAGGGTGCACTTGGCTTAATCTTGTCCTTACACTTGCTATACACTTGGAAGGATCTTGGCCTTGGTTGGCCTTTGGTTTTGCTATAAATACCCTAAATGTGAAGACTTCATCCATTCCAAAAACTTCCAAGTATTGAAACCCACTCCTCCCCCTTTGTGAGCTCTAGGCCGAGAGCCTTCCCCTTCCCCCTTTTCGTGAGGCCTTTGGCCGAGAACACCCTCCCCTAGCCTAGTGTGCTAGCCGAGCCTACCCACTTGGTAGAAAGTTGTCTTCCAAGTATTGTTATAATGCCCAAAATACCTTAGCCTTGTACCTTGTAGTATTCCAAAGATACCTCTATACGTAGAGGCCAAAATACTACCCTTTTGTCCCTTTAGTCTCAAACCGAAACCCTAAGAAAATCTTCATTGATTGATTGAAGTATTTAAGTAGAAGTTGGTTAGAACTTCTGGGTTGTTTGGAGCGATGGAGCACGGAGTTGAGCTAAGCGTTGCTAAGGATCGACATTTAACTTGGATAATTATGGGCTTATCGAGGTAATTATCTTGTCCTCTATTTGTAATTGGAAATTACATGTTATTAGAATATATAGTTGAAGTATACTATATAGAACTAAGCTTAGCAATCTTGCGGCAATGTCTTTTGACTTAAGCTCAAGAATAAAGAAAAGAATCGCCTTTGTATTTACATAGGGTGTATTGCAGTAGACTTGTGTAGTACATCGAGTAGAATTGTACACGTCCGGTTAGGCGTGTAAACCCCACTGGTTGGCTTGATGGCGGCCTCGATAGAGGAGGAGATTTACGCTGTTGCGGGAAGGTCTCGCCAATTTTCAGTAGAGAAATGGAACCTTGTGTTTTGAAGTTAATAGACGTTTGTGACCTTTCTAGGTGAAAGTACTAAGAGTAGCGTATTCTACTTGAGGAGTGGAAAGGGCTAGTGCGTTGTAGTACTTGGAGCATTTTGCTTATTGTCGATACTGTCCGCGAGGTATGTGAACCTCTTCCTATCTGCTCTAGCATGATATGTGTGTAGCTATGTAGTACGGTGGACGACAGTGCTAAGTGTATTTGTTTGTTTAAACATAAAGTGTTATAACGGCTTTATGGGAAGTTGGTTATAACGACTTTATGTAGGTAAGAAAATGGTTTCTTGATGTTAGAAGTTAAGAGACTTGATCTTATAAGATAAGAGACTTAACTTATTTGTTTTAATGTGGATGTTTGTGTGAAACCTCATTCGTGAGTAATGAGTACTTGGTTTTAAAGGGATAATGTTTCTTGATTTGGAAATCGAATGTGTATCGATGCACCACCGCAGTTAATAAAGGAAAATGTATTGAATAATGATGTGTTGTATTAAAACGGTAGAAACCTCCATCTGCATAGAAGCTAAGATGAGACAAAATGATATTACATTTTCTAGATCATGGCTGCTGTAATAAGATCGTTATAAACAAGAATAAACTACTCACATATATGACATATGTTACTCAATTGTTTTAAAAGAGATTAAGACTATGAGTTATGAAACCTTTCTAAAATAAGTGACTTGAGCATTTGAAAATGAGAAGCTTGAGTAATTGAAACTAGGCAAACTGGAACTTAGGAAAAGAATGTTGTTACTTGATTTTGAAAAGGAATGTGGGTTGGTCATTCTAATACTACGGGTATAGGGTGACTTTTATAAAAGTAATGGATCTCTTTTAAAAGAACTTAACGTATGTAGTACTTTGGGGTTAAAACCCGGACTTTGGCATAAAATGAAAGTACTTTGAGTTGTGTGAAACTTGCCTATGCTTGTTGTTGTGAAACTTGCCTATGTTTGTTGTTGTGAAACTTGCCTATGCTTGTGATGATAGCCTTTGTTGTGCAAGTGTGGTATTTCTGTGTTACCGCGTCTCTCGATAGAGGGCCGGTCGACTTGTTGAGAACTTACTTGACGTCTTTGGCGGTGATGGAGAATTCCACGTATGTTTCCATTTTGATTCTCGTCTTGTTGTTGATGTAACATGGACATGTCTACACCGACGCATGATTCGGCACGCGGCCACGCGGCGTTGATTACCCGATATATTGTTATTGTGGTTACATGGACATGTCTACACCGAGGTAGAATTCCGGGGCACGTGGCGTGCGGCAGGTTGATCACCGATATTATTGTTGATGTCACATGGACGTGTCTACACCGAGGTAGAATTCCGGCGTGGCCGTGGGGCATTGGTATTATTGTTGCATCATGGACATGTCTACACCGGCGCAGACCGGGCATGCGCCGTGATGCGAACATGATTGATGTTGTGGCGTGAGACCCATAGTTATATTTGAGTGATGACTTGAGGCGTGAGTCCCCGACCGACATGATCGCTTATGTTGTGAATCGTAGTTTGGTTATCATACATGTCTCTGCTTTATATAGACTAGTATGATTTCATTCTGATTTTTTCTGATTTCACATACTTGGTACTGTTGACCGACCTCTTCGGCCGTGCGTTCATGCCGCAGTAGAGGTACATCGGCCGTGGATCCTCGCTCTTAGGATCTCGGTTGACGTTTGGGAAGCTCCGTTTCTCCGAGGCTTATCTTTTGGTATGTGTTCTCGAGTTGTAGGTTCTTGTACATTCGGGGGTATGGCGGGCCCTGTCCGGCCATAGTTGTTGTAAATCTTAGAGGTGCATGTATCTTGTTGTGGGCGGGGTTTGTAAAAAGGATTAAACTGCTCGCTTTTGTAAGAGTTGTATTTATATATGTTATTGGAAGGTAACCGTTGGGTTGGCCTGCTTTTATGATCATATATCTTGTTTCTTGTTTAAAGTTTTATTTTCCATTGGTTTTCTCGATGTTGTGTCACTAGGGTGCCCGATAAGGCACGATGCGAACGGGCCCCGGACGGTCGTTACAAAAGTGGTATCGAGCGATTAATCCTCGAAAGTGTCTGATGCACCGTGTCTAGTAGAGTCTTGATTATCGATGTGTTGTGCACCACATCTATAATCGGGAGGCTGCAGACATTTAGGATTGGTTTCCATTCTTCTCATTACGAGATCGTGCCTTAGAGGCGTGTTGTAAGTTGGACCCTCCGACGTATCTCGTTTTACCGTTATGCCTCCGCAAGGCAACCAGAGCCACGAAGGGCAAGACAGCCGAGGAACCGCTAGTGAGATCTGAGGAGTACGAGGCGCAGCCCGCACAAGACGAGGTTGTGCTTGACGGCGGTTTTGGAAGCCGCCACCCCAGAGAGGTTAGAGCCGCAAAGAATGGCTGCCGAGACCGCAGCACTGAGCCTCCACCCCATGCAGGGGCGAGGAGATGGGTTACAAGGAGATGGCCCGATTGCTGGCCGCCGTGGTCGTGGCAGATATGAGGATAAATGGATGCAGCAGATTCCAGTTCGTGAGCACCGATGGTTCACCCCGAGCGGATAGTTTGAGGCTACGGACTTTCCGAGTTGTAGCCCGCGAGTTTTATGGGTCGAGGCACGAGGATGATCCGCAGGAGTTCATCCGGCGATTCTGCCGATCACGCGGGTGATCAAGGCTTGAGACCGAGTCGTGACCTTTGGTTCGCATCGGCTGCGTGATACCGCATGATTGGTTTGATTCATGGAGCTTTCGGGAGAGCATGCACCTCAGGTATGGGATGAGTTTTCGGGCTTTCTCACTCACTTCTTGCCTCCGCAGATGAGGAGGCACGGGCCGACGATTTTTGATGCTTAGACAGAGCGCGCGGTTCGGGAGTACAATGTGGAGTTCGACTCATTGGCCCTGACGTCCCTGTAGCTAGTATGGAGGATCGAGTGCACCGATATGTTACTGGCTCGATGATTACATGTCGAGGCATGTTCGTGGAGTAGCTCTTCACCGGGCATGGACATTGCCCGCACGCAGCTCACGACTGGGATGTGAGGCACGGAGAGGTCGACGGAATGACCAAGATCGCGTAAGAGGGCGTAACAACAGTGGTCCTTTGGTGACTTTCGAGGCGGACCGCCTCAAGAAGATACTAGTTTTGTACCTCCGCTTGATTCAGTGGTCCTCCACAACCTTCAGAGTATTCGGAGCGGTCGGGCTCGAGGTTGAGTTTCAGGAAGTAAGGGTGTTGGCCAGATGCGGTCACCCCTACCTCGGTGTGGTCGATGTGGTAGACCGCATTTCGGGGAGTGTCGTGGTGCCAGGGGAGCTTGTTATTTTTGCGGCCAGCAGGGCCATTTTGCGAGGAACTGTCCGACCAAGGGTAGCACGGATGTTACGACTCAGCCTACCGGATCAGTGGCTGGTTCATCGCCTTCTACAGTTATGCGCCCTGCAGGGCTGGCCTATGATTAGAGTGGAGCGGTAGCTTCAGGTATATCCTTAACCCTCTAGAGTTTTGGTATGCTTGTTATGATGGTCTCATTATTATGTGCTATGTACGAATAGCGTTGTGTTAATTGTGAGTTAGAAAACATGCTTAGTTGGGAGGATACGTATGGGGGCATGGTAAGTGTGAACCTTAGACTATGTCACGACTGAGACCTTAGGGGTAAGGTCGTCTTGAGTTAAAGATTTATTTTATGTTTGACCCTTATCAGAGTAGTAGTATACGTGGGATTTATTTGTGTGATAAGTCCGTGGGTAGTGTGAGATGGAAGTGGTAGCTTTCATGATGTGAATTAGTAAGATTGTTAGGATCGGGAACAAGAGTTTGGCGCGATTGGGGTCGGGTTGAGGACCATTTGCGGGTCAACCCGTAACCCGGTTTGGGGTGGGAGTCGGGTGGTCCTCCAGGTGGTAGGGTCACGAGGATGCTAGGCCCAAGTTTGTTTGACCATCGTATGAGTTGGTGGATATGTTCGACCAGAAGCGGATCGTGGAGGCCGGGAACGGCCTTAGAAAAGATCGAAGTTAGTAAGATGACCAAGTTTGGTAGTGACTCCAGGTTGGAAACGAAGCGTTGGAAGTGTGAGTGCAGATACTAGAAAGAGTTTGAGTATTCGAGAAGGGTACAACAAGATAGGGGTAAAGTGAGCGTGTGTGATCGTTTCTTTGTGAAATGAAGGTGTGAAGGAGTATATTTTAGACCTCGTGTAAGGGGTTTTTGTGATGATTAGAGGTGTTTCCTCGTTGACACGGGTTTAAGTATTGCGTTTGTTATTTTTATGGCGGTGTGGCATGATTGTTTTCGTAGATAGCGATGAAGGCTATACTAGCGCATGTTTGTGTTGAGACTTGAGAAGGAACATTCGGACGAATGTTTCTAAGAGGAGAATGTTATACCCCGTATTTCCAGAGTATGTACGTAAGGACGTACGTGGAGAATTTGAGCCTTAAGTTAGGCTTTGGTTCGAAATTTGGGCACAAGTGCCGAATAGAGTCGTTTTCCGACGAAACGTTTCCACAGCTTACGTTGGGAAAATTACCGCCATTTAAATTATTATTTTTGAGAATTTTTCCGAGAGAAGAAATGTTTTTGACCAACGGGAGGGTGACACTTGTCACCTCGAGTGGCGTTGGGTTGGCGATTGGGTCACGTTTCTATGGCCTATTGGCTCTTGTTTTGGCCTTGTTTTGTGGCTTGTTTGGTGCCATGTTTTGTGCCTTGTTTTGTGGAGTAGGGTTTAGGGTGCACTTGGCTTAATCTTGTCCTTACACTTGCTATACACTTGGAAGGATCTTGGCCCTTGGTTGGCCTTTGGTTTTGCTATAAATACCCCCCTAAATGTGAAGACTTCATCCATTCCAAAAACTTCCAAGTCTTGAAACCCTCTCCCCTTTGTGAGCTCTAAACCGAGAGCCTTCCTCCCCCTTTTCGTGGCCTTTGGCCGAGAACACCCTCCCCTAGCCTAGTGTGCTAGCCGAGCCTACCCCCCCCCCCCTTGGTAGAAAGTTGTCTTCCAAGTATTGTTATCATGCCATAAATACCTTAGTCTTTTACCTTTTAGTATTCCAAAGATAACTATATACGTATATCCATAAAATACTACCATTTTTTCCTTTTAGTCTCAAACAGAAACCCTAAGAAAATCTTAATTGATTGATTGAAGTATTTAAGTAGAAGTTGGTTAGAACTTCTAAGGGTTGTTTGGAGCGGGATGGAGCACCGAGTCGAGCTAAACGTTGCTAAGGATCGACATTTAACTTGGATAATTATGGGCTTATCGAGGTAATTATCTTGTCCTCTATTTGTAATTGGAAATTACATGTTATTAGAATATATAGTTGAAGTATACTATATATAGAACTAAGCTTAGTATCGCGCAATGTCTTTTGACTTAAGCTGAAGAATAAAGAAAAGAATCGCCTTGTATTTACATAGGGTGTATTGCATGAGACTTGTGTAGTACATCGAGTAGAATTGTACACGCCCGGTTAGGCGTAAACCCCCCTGGTTGGCTTGATGGCGGCCTCGATAGAGAGGAGATTTACGCTGCGGGGGAAGGTCTTCGAATTTTACAGAGAGAAATGGAACCTTGTGTTTGAAGTTAATGACGTTTGTGACCTTTCTAGGTGAAAGTACTAAGAGTAGCGTATTCTACTTGAGGAGTGGAAAGGGCTAGCAAGGTTGTAGTACTTGGAGCATTTTGCTTATTGTCGATACTCGTCGCGAGGTATGTGAACCTCTTCCTATCTGTTCTAGCATGATATGTGTGTAGCTATGTAGTACGGTGGACGTACAGGTGCTAAATGTATTTGTTTGGTTTAAACATAAAGTGTTATAACGGCTTTATGGGAAGTTGGTTATAACAGCTTTATGTAGGTAAGAAAATGGTTTCTGATGTTAGAAGTTAAGAGACTTGATCTTATAAGATAAGAGACTTAACTTATTTGTTTTAATGTGGATGTTTGTGAAACCTCATTCGTGAGTAATGAGTACTTGGTTTTAAAGGGATAATGTTTCCGATTTGGAAATCGTAATGTGTATCGACAGGACCAACTGCAGCGTTAATAAAGGAAAATGTATTGAATAATGATGTGTTGTATTAAAACCAGTAGAAACCTCCATCTGCATAGAAGCTAAGATGAGACAAAATGATATTACATTTTCTAGATCATGGCTGCTGTAATAAGATCGTTATAAACAAGAATAAACTACTCACATATATGACATATGTTACTCAATTGTTTTAAAAGAGATTAAGACTATGAGTTATGAAACCTTTCTAAAATAAGTGACTTGAGCATTTGAAAATGAGAAGCTTGAGTAATTGAAACTAGGCAACCGGAACTTAGGAAAAGAATGTTGTTACTTGATTTTGAAAAGGAATGTGGGTTGGTCATTCTAATACTACTGGTATAGGTGACTTTTATAAAAGTAATGGATCTCTTTTAAAAGAACTTAACGTATGTAGTACTTTGGGGTTAAAACCCGACTTTGGCATAAAATGAAAGTACTTTGAGTTGTGTGAAACTTGCCTATGCTTGTTGTTGTGAAACTTGCCTATGTTTGTTGTTGTGAAACTTGCCTATGCTTGTGATGATAGCCTTTGTTGTGCAAGTGTGGTATTTCTGTGTTACCGCGTCTCTCGATAGAGGGCCGGTCGACTTGTTGAGAACTTACTTGGACGTCGGGCGATGGAGAATTCCACGTATGTTTCATTTTGATTCTTGTCTTTGTTGATGTCACATGGACATGTCTACACCGATGCAGTATTCCGGGGGCATGCGGCCATGCGGCCGGGTTGATTACCCGATATCGTGTTATTGGGGTTACATGGACATGTCTACACCGAGGTAGAATTCCGGGGGCAGGTGGCCAGGCGGCAGGGTTGATCACCCAGTATATTATTGTTGATGTCACATGGACGTGTCTACACCGAGGTAGAATTCCGGGGGCTTGTGGCCATGGGGCATTGGTATTATTGTTGCATCATGGACATGTCTACACCGATGCAGAATTCCGGGGGCATGCGGCCATGATGCGAACATGATTGATGTTGTGGGCGTGAGACCCATAGTTATATTTGAGTGATGACTTGAGGGCGTGAGTCCTCGATCGACATGATCGCTTTTATGTTGTGAATCGTAGTTTGGTTATCATACATGTCTCCTGCTTTATATAGACTAGTATGATTTCATTCACAGTAATTTTTACAGTTTCACATACTTGGTACCTGTTGTACTGACCTCCTTCGGGGGGCTGCGTTCATGCCGCAGGTAGGTACATCGGCCGTGGATCCTCGCCTTAGGATCTCGCCAGCGTTTGGGAAGCTCTGTTTCTCGAGGCTTATCTTTTGGTATGTGTTCCCGAGTTGTAGGTTCTTGTACATTCGTGGGTATGGCGGCCCCGTCCTGGTCATAGTTGTTGTAAATCTTAGAGGTCTGTAATGTTGTGCAAGTGTGGTTTGTAAAAAAGGATTAAACTGTTCGTTTTGTAAGAGTTGTATTTATATATGTTATTGGAAGGTAACCGTTGGGTTGTCCTGTTTTATGATCATATATCTTGTTTCTTGTTTAAAGTTTTATTTTCCGCTGGTTTTCTCTGATGTTGTGTCACTAGGGTGCCCGGGATAAGGCACCAGTAACGGGCCCCGGGACGGGTCGTTACAGTAAGGCACCAGTCATGGGCCCGGGTTCGGGTCGTGACACTGGATACGCAATCCACATAATCCTTCCTGGGTTAATGTTGCCTTTCTCGTAGCTGCAATCAACATAACTCGTTAGGGAGAGACGACCCTAACAACACAGCTCTATCGCACGATCTCAGAGTGAGAAGAATGAAAACCAATCCTAAATGCCCTGCAGCCTCCTGGTTATAGATGTGGTGCACAACACACCGATAACCAAGACTCTACTAGACACGGTCTGTAGACACTTTCCGAGGACTAACTGCTCTGATACCACTTTTTTCATGACCCGACCCCGGGCCCGCGACTGGTGCCCTACCTAGGCACTCCTTTCAGGTATACATCAGAGAATAGCAGCGGAACATACACAACTCATAAAAATACTTAGCCATTAAATATCAACAGGCTAGCCGATAAGGCCACCTTCCGTAAAATATACATAATAAAACAGTACATCTTTTTCTTCTTTACAACCCAATCCACAAGACATGACTACAGACCTCTAAGAATAACCACTGTGACGGGACAGGGCCCCGCCATACCCCTGAATGTACAACAACTGACAATACCAGGGATCTGAACCAAGAATAAGCCTCCGAAGTAAAGGAGCTTCTCAACAGCTGAACAGTGATCCTAAGAGTGAGGATCAGCAACCTGTATACTCTACCTGCGGCATGAACGCAGCCCCCCAAAGGAGGTCAGTACAACATGTACCAAATATGTGAAACTGAAAGTACTGTAATGAAATCATAAGTCTAAATAAAGCTGGAGACACGTATGATAACTCAATTAACAGTACACTGTGCCTTACTAACAATGAGAGTAAACAAGATTATACTTTACTGCATAAAAATAGGAGGCTCGTGATCAAAGTAGGGCCACCCGCCCGTAGTATCATTAAGCAATCCTACTCCTGAGACTATTTCACCCGCAAAGGCCGTATGGACCCGCATGAGGTAACTTCCTCGCATAGACTGTATCCGCCCGCATAGGTCGTGTGGACCCGCATGAGGTAATTTTCTCGCATAGGACTGGTCCGCCCCGCATAGGACTATTTCACCAGCATAAGCCCTACGGATTTGCATGAGGTATTCCTCGCATCATGGGTAGCAAATCCACGGAATATGCAAATGCCACAAACCCGGGGAATGACCCCGTAAGAATAAAATAACCTAGCACAACCGGCTATCATACATAACATAAGAACTACCGTCCTACCATACATAACATAAGCACCACCGGCTTATCTTACATAACATAAGCAAGTTAAGAAATTCCCTTAACTTCTTATTAGCCTTATTCATACACACTCTCATTTTAGTTTACTTAAGGCACTAACATGTCATTATAAAATCCGGGAATTTAACCCAAAGTACTACGTACTTCTATTCTTTTAAAATGATTCCTTTTTTTTTATATAGAACTTCCAAGATACTAAAAACCGTAGTATCAAGTCATATCTACTTTTCAAGACAAATCACAATACCTTTTAGAAATACATTAATAGGCTTCTAAATCAAGTGACTTCTTTCTTTTAAAACCTTAAGAAATTGATGCCTTCAAATCAATTTGCCTTTCATTATTTCAAGTCATTTATCATTACTTACATTACTAGAGTAAACCACTCTTTCATCTTTCCACAAAGCTATTATAACCAACTTCCCATAAAGTCGTTATACTAACTTTATACGTTAGGCAATTACATCCTTCTTTATATCTAAGAGACTTATACTTTCAAAACCAAGTATCATATACTTTTAAAGTACTTCAAGTCTCTTAACTTTAGAAAAGCGCAAGGAATCAATAC
Source organism: Przewalskia tangutica (assembly GCA_029844215.1). Taxonomy (NCBI): domain Eukaryota; kingdom Viridiplantae; phylum Streptophyta; class Magnoliopsida; order Solanales; family Solanaceae; genus Przewalskia; species Przewalskia tangutica. Next base: position 16,913 of record JAQGDG010000504.1, on the reverse strand, counting down.
TTTCCAAATCAAGTATCCTATACATTTTCAAGTCAAGAAATCTTTGTTTACCTTATTAGAATAAACCATTCTCTTTACTTTCCATAAAGTTATTAACCAACTTTATGCTTTTGAAACCAAGGCATTTCTATCCTTTAAAAACAAGTGAGTTAATCCTCTAACTCAACCACTTGAACATCCTTAAAACAAGTCAAGGGTATCAAATGAAACTAAATTCATTTAAATCTCGTACGTCTACCGTACTATACATTTACAACTATTCATGCTCAAGAGATAAGAAAGTTCCACATACCTCTTCGGTTCAATCCACTTGCTAAGTCCAATATGTCGTACGTAGTATGTCAACCTATAATGACCATAATACGTTTATTAACTTCTAGCTTCAACGTAGAATATTCTAAGTGCAAAGTCACTAAATTCTACGGAAAATCGGACAGCACTTCCTTTGTTTCTACATACTTTTCCACCTTTTTTAAGGCCCGAATTCAATAACCAAACACACCACATTTAAGGCTCAACAATGTAGTTAACAATAGGGGATTACACTCCTACGAGACGTGTAAAATTCCGCCCCACAATTTAATATCAAACTAATCCAACATACTATGTCATTTCGGCAATTTGAGGTATAACAACACAAAGTCTTCTTTCCAATTCCTTTTAAATCCAAGTTGTTTAGTACAACATGTTATAAAGCCGCAATTATATCAACTATAATCTTCAAGTAGATAACATGCGATGATTCTAATATCGACCAAATTGTATTTAAATTTCAAATGGCTCACAATGTCATTTCGGCTATAGGCTTCCACTATCCATATCACTTATCAATCTTCAATACATATACTTCATGCTAGTTAAAATGTAAGGCTACAACAATATGTAATCTTATAATACTTAAGAAAACAAGATTGTTACCTTGACGAGCCTTAATCAACTTCAAGATCCGAAGTCTCTCCCTAACAACTTAGAGCCTCTCCTTGACACTCCAATCCGCAACTTGAAGCCCTTAGAAAATCACAAACAACTTTCCTTTAATTCCCAACCCAAACCTAGGAAAGTGACTAGGTTTTCACCTTGCGACTAATACGAAAACGACACTTTTCCGGGATCTTTCTATTGATATACCCTTACAATACTCTTAGGAACCTTGGTTTAAAGTGTGGAGATTATAGGACAACAAATGAAAATTTTGCTCTTGAAACCCTAGCCATTGCCGAGAGCTCCCCTTGAGTTTCTTCAAATTTTTCTTGAAATATGACTAAGTGTGGGAACTAGTTTTGCTACTAGTATGTTTAAATAACATAAAGGAGGGTCAAGATTAGCACATATGGATGGCTTGGATCCAATCTACTAAAAGATCAAGCCAAGTGGCTCTTGACTAAGTCAACAATATCAAGCTCTAGCCTTAGCAAGACTTGCTCATCTTAAATATGGTCAAATGACCATTTTAGCCATGTCCATTTCGTCCAAGACCACTAGGGGGGTTACACGTGTCGCCCTCCCATTCGCCGCAATATTTCGTTTTTTGAAAATTTCATAATTCCGATAATTTTTTACTAGTCTCAAATCTCAACATTTTTGAGTTCTTGCGTACGTTCTTATAAACATGTCCTGCAATTTCGGGGTGTAACACCAATACTTTAATACAATCATATCAACTTATCAACAACAATATTACTTCATTATAACAAGCAATAGGTGACGTTAACAACATAAATTATAGTCAATGAAACCAACACCCGAAAACTGTCTTCATTCGGCCACTTCACCAAATATTGTCCATACACTTTTTATTCTTCATTCTTCTTAATACAAGATCATCTATACATTATAAAAACATGTAATATCCAATTACTTCAAGAGGAAGAAGAATTCTTACCTTTAAAACATATACTTCATGCTAGTTAAAATGTAAGGCTACAACAATATGTAATCTTATAATACTTAAGAGAACAAGATTGTTACCTTGACGAGCTTTAATAAACTTCAAGATCCGAAGTCGCTCCCTAGAAACTTAGAGCCTCTCCTTGACACTCCAATCCGCCACTTGAATCCCTTAGAAGATCACAAACAACTTTCCTTTAATTCCCAACCCAAACCTAGGAAAGTGATTAAGTTTTCACCTTGTGACTAATACGAAAACGACACTTTTCCGTGATATTTCTATTGAGATACCCTTACAATACTCTTAGGAACCTTGGTTTAAAGTGTGGAGATAATAGGACAACAAACGAAATTTTTCCTCTTGAAACCCTAGCCATTGCCGAGAGCTCCCCTTGAGTTTCTTCAATTTTTTCTTTAAATATGACTAAGTGTGGGAACTAGTCTTGCTACTAGTATGTTTAAATAACATAAAGTAGGGTCAAGATTAGCACATATGGATGGCTTGGATCCAATCTACTAAAAGATCAAGCCAAGTGGCTGTTCTAGCCTTAGCAAGACATGCTCATCTTAAATATGGTCAAATGACCATTTTAGCCATGTCCATTTCATCCAAGACCACTAAGGGGGGGTTACACGTGTCGCCCTCCCATTCTCCGCAATATTTCGTTTTTCGAAAATTTCATAATTCCGATAAATTTTTACTAGTCTCAAATCTCAACATTTTTGAGTTCTTGCGTACGTTCTTATAAACATGTCCTGAAATTTCGGGGTACAACACCAATACTTTAATACAATTATATCAACTTATCAACAACAATATTACTTCATTATAACATGCAATAGTTGACGTTAACAACATCAATTATAGTCAACGAAACCAACACCCGAAAATTGTCTTCATTCGGCCACTTCACCAAATATTGTCCATACGCTTTTTATTCTTCATTCTTCTTAATACAAGATCATCTATAAATTATAAAAACATGTAATATCCAATTACTTCAAGAGGAAGAAGAATTCTTACCTTTAAAACATATACTTCATCCTAGTTAAAATGTAAGGCTACAACAATATGTAATCTTATAATACTTAAGAGAACAAGATTGTTACCTTGACGAGCCTTAATCAACTTCAAGATCCGAAGTCGCTCCCTAGAAACTTAGAGTCTCTCCTTGACACTCCAATCCGCCACTTGAAGCCCTTAGAAGATCACAAACAACTTTCCTTTAATTCCCAACCCAAACCTAGGAAAGTGACTAGGTTTTCACCTTGCGACTAATACGAAAACGACACTTTTCCGGGATCTTTCTATTGAGATACCCTTACAATACTCTTAGGAACCTTGGTTTAAAGTTTGGAGATTATAGGACAACAAACGAAAATTTTGCTCTTGAAACCCTAGCCATTGCCGAGAGCTCCCCTTGAGTTTCTTCAAATTTTTCTTGAAATATGACTAAGTGTGGGAAATAGTCTTGCTACTAGTATGTTTAGATAACATAAAGGAGGGTCAAGATTAGCACATATGGATGGCTTAGATCCAATCTACTAAAAGATCAAGCCAAGTGGCTCTTGACTAAGTCAACAATATCAAGCTCTAGCCTTAGCAAGACTTGCTCATGTTAAATATGGTCAAATGACCATTTTAGCCATGTCCATTTCGTCCAAGACCACTAAGGGGGGGTTACACGTGTCGCCCTCCCATTCTCCGCAATATTTCGTTTTTCGAAAATTTCATAATTCCGATAAATTTTTACTAGTCTCAAATCTCAACATTTTTGAGTTCTTGCGTACGTTCTTATAAACATGTCCTGAAATTTCGGGGTGTAACACCAATACTTTAATACAATCATATCAACTTATCAACAACAATATTACTTCATTATAACATGCAATAGGTGACATTAACAACATCAATTATAGTCAACGAAACTAACACCCGAAAACTGTCTTCATTCGGCCACTTCACCAAATATTGTCCATACACTTTTTATTCTTCATTCTTCTTAATACAAGATCATCTATACATTATAAAAACATGTAATATCCAATTACTTCAAGAGGAAGAAGAATTCTTTCCTTTAAAACATATACTTCATGCTAGTTAAAATGTAAGGCTACAACAATATGTAATCTTATAATACTTAAGAGAAAACAAGATTGGTACCTTGACGAGCCTTAATCAACTTCAAAATCCGAAGTCGCTCCCTAGAAACTTAGAGCCTCTCCTTGACACTCCAATCCTCCACTTGAAGCCCTTAGAAGATCACAAACAACTTCCCTTTAATTCCCAACCCAAACCTAGGAAAGTGACTAAGTTTTCACCTTGCGACTAATACGAAAACGACACTTTTCCGGGATATTTCTATTGAGATACCATTACAATACTCTTAGGAACCTTGGTTTAAAGTGTGGAGATTATAGGACAACAAACGAAAACTTTCCTCTTGAAACCCTAGCCATTGCCGAGAGCTCCCCTTGAGTTTCTTCATTTTTTTTCTTGAAATATGAGTAAGTGTGGGAACTAGTCTTGCTACTAGTATGTTTAAATAACATAAAGGAGGGTCAATATTAGCACATATGGATGGCTTGGATCCAATCTACTAAAAGATCAAGCCAAGTGGCTCTTGACTAAGTCAACAATATCAAGCTCTAGCCTTAGCAAGACTTGCTCATCTTAAATATGGTCAAATGACCATTTTAGCCATGTCCATTTCGTCCAATACCACTAAGGGGGGGTTACATGTGTCGCCCTCCCATTCTCCGCAATATTTCGTTTTTCGAAAATTTCATAATTCCGATAAATTTTTACTAGTCTCAAATCTCAACATTTTTGAGTTCTTGCGTACGTTCTTATAAACATGTCCTGAAATTTCGGGGTGTAACACCAATACTTTAATACAATCATATCAACTTATCAACAACAATATTACTTCATTATAACATGCAATAGTTGACGTTAACAACATCAATTATAGTCAACGAAACCAACACCCGAAAACTGTCTTCATTCGGCCACTTCACCAAATATTGTCCATACGCTTTTTATTCTTCATTCTTCTTAATACAAGATCATCTATAAATTATAAAAACATGTAATATCCAATTACTTCAAGAGGAAGAAGAATTCTTACCTTTAAAACATATACTTCATCCTAGTTAAAATGTAAGGCTACAACAATATGTAATCTTATAATACTTAAGAGAACAAGATTGTTACCTTGACGAGCCTTAATCAACTTCAAGATCCGAAGTCGCTCCCTAGCAACTTAGAGTCTCTCCTTGACACTCCAATCCGCCACTTGAAGCCCTTAGAAGATCACAAACAACTTTCCTTTAATTCCCAACCCAAACCTAGGAAAGTGACTAGGTTTTCACCTTGCGACTAATACGAAAACGACACTTTTCCGGGATCTTTCTATTGAGATACCCTTACAATACTCTTAGGAACCTTGGTTTAAAGTTTGGAGATTATAGGACAACAAACGAAAATTTTGCTCTTGAAACCCTAGCCATTGCCGAGAGCTCCCCTTGAGTTTCTTCAAATTTTTCTTGAAATATGACTAAGTGTGGGAAATAGTCTTGCTACTAGTATGTTTAGATAACATAAAGGAGGGTCAAGATTAGCACATATGGATGGCTTAGATCCAATCTACTAAAAGATCAAGCCAAGTGGCTCTTGACTAAGTCAACAATATCAAGCTCTAGCCTTAGCAAGACTTGCTCATGTTAAATATGGTCAAATGACCATTTTAGCCATGTCCATTTCGTCCAAGACCACTAAGGGGGGTTACACGTGTCGCCCTCCCATTCTCATGATATTTAGCTTTTTCAAAATTTCATAATTCGATAAATTTTTACTAGTCTCAAATCTCAACATTTTTGAGTTCTTGCGTACGTTCTTATAAACATGTCCTGAAATTTCGGGGTGTAACACCAATACTTTAATACAATCATATCAACTTATCAACAACAATATTACTTCATTATAACATGCAATAGGTGACATTAACAACATCAATTATAGTCAACGAAACTAACACTGAAATCTTCATTCGGCCACTTCACCAAATATTGTCCATACACTTTTTATTCTTCATTCTTCTTAATACAAGATCATCTATACATTATAAAAACATGTAATATCCAATTACTTCAAGAGGAAGAAGAATTCTTTCCTTTAAAACATATACTTCATGCTAGTTAAAATGTAAGGCTACAATGATATGTAATCTTATAATACTTAAGAGAAAACAAGATTGGTACCTTGACGAGCCTTAATCAACTTCAAAATCGAAGTCGCTCCCTAGAAACTTAGAGCCTCTCCTTGACACTCCAATCCTCCACTTGAAGCCCTTAGAAGATCACAAACAACTTCCCTTTAATTCCCAACCCAAACCTAGGAAAGTGACTAAGTTTTCACCTTGCGACTAATACGAAAACGACACTTTTCCGGGATATTTCTATTGAGATACCATTACAATACTCTTAGGAACCTTGGTTTAAAGTGTGGAGATTATAGGACAACAAACGAAAACTTTCCTCTTGAAACCCTAGCCATTGCCGAGAGCTCCCCTTGAGTTTCTTCATTTTTTTTCTTGAAATATAAGTAAGTGTGGGAACTAGTCTTGCTACTAGTATGTTTAAATAACATAAAGGAGGGTCAATATTAGCACATATGGATGGCTTGGATCCAATCTACTAAAAGATCAAGCCAAGTGGCTCTTGACTAAGTCAACAATATCAAGCTCTAGCCTTAGCAAGGCTTGCTCATCTTAAATATGGTCAAATGACCATTTTAGCCATGTCCATTTCGTCCAATACCACTAAGGGGGGGTTACATGTGTCGCCCTCCCATTCTCCGCAATATTTCGTTTTTCGAAAATTTCATAATTCCGATAAATTTTTACTAGTCTCAAATCTCAACATTTTTGAGTTCTTGCGTACGTTCTTATAAACATGTTCTGAAATTTCGGGGTGTAACACCAATACTTTAATACAATCATATCAACTTATCAACAACAATATTACTTCATTATAACATGCAATAGGTGACGTTAACAACATCAATTATAGTCAACGAAACCAACACTAAAATCGCCTTCATTCGGCCACTTCACCAAATATTGTCCATACACTTTTTATTCTTCATTCTTCTTAATACAAGATCATCTATACATTATAAAAACATGTAATATCCAATTACTTCAAGAGGAAGAAGAATTATTACCTTTAAAATAGCCCAAAAACTTCCAAAACAGTCCATTAACTTTGGCTACGCTTTGTCTTAGCTCCACTTCTTCAAGTTCCAATCACTCTCATGTATCCTCTACAAGCTTATAACCATCTTGCCTTCTTGTTTTACTTCCAAAAATTTGATGAACAAGCCTAGGGTTTCCATACCCTTTTCGGCCAAGAACAATTTTGGAGAGACTTGGAGAGTTAACTTGGCTTAGAACTTGATTAGGGTTCTTAATCTTGGATAATAATCAACTCTTGTTCTTGGAATTTTTCTAGAGATTTCCGAAATTCAAGGCAAGAGAAGAGAGAGAAGAGAGCTTTTGGAAGATGAAATATTGAAATGTGGCTAAGTCTTCATCTCTATCTCTATATAGAAATATCCTTTAGCAATACAAGTGGAGGAGTGACACATGTCACCCTCCCATTGGTCGAAATTCCCTTTTTTTTAAAAATATAGATATTTGTCCAAAATATCCTAAAATCGAAGGGCCCCGCGTAATTGTAAAATTTTTGGCGGACCCCATATTATCAATTTCCAATACTTCGTAATCAAATACTAATCCCATAAATCAAATAGAAGTATTAAACTTCGAGTTAAAAAAATTCGTCTTCACATTTTTCCGAAATTATTTCATATAGAAAATGTAAATATATTTTCCTTCCAACTTTCAAATCTTATTTCCATAATCATGTTCTCACTTAGTAGCCATGGAATTACGGGGTGTAACAGAATGTAACAACAACAACAAATGTGTTAGAAATCTGGAAATCAACAAAGTAATTGGCTTGCTGAGTCGATTTAATTTTCAATATACTCTTAAGATAATGTTGCCCCGTATATTCTTTTCGACGGTGTAATGACAACTTATCTTCAAAGATAAAACAACAATAAAACAAAAGAGCAAAAGAGACTCTAGTGTTCGCTTTAGGAAGAAAGATCTTAGAGTGTTTGAAGATTGCTAGAGAGGAATACAATTTTTCAGAAATTGTTAAAGTGTTGTGTTTTTGCATATGAGCTCAAGGCTCCATTTTATAATGTGGAGAAGATGACCTTCCACATAGCCAAGTAATAGCCAATAAAGACCATATAATGGCCTTGAATGTGGAATTATAATTCAGCCAAATAATGGCTGAATTCATGAGCCAAATAATGGAGAATTAATGCTCTAAAGTCAGCCCAAAAATCAGTTTTCATTCTTCTTCCAACGGTCTGAAACGTCTGTAGCATCGCGGCCCTACAAGGTGGTGTCGCGGCGCCGAAACTTCAGAGAGTTTCTTGCGTCACCGGCGCCGCGGCATTTTTCAGACTCGTTTCATCTTTTACACAATGTACACATTTTCCTTTCGTTTACCAACGTGAAACCATTGTCATTTGGCCAATAACCATCTATTATCTTACGTCTCAAATAATTCGTATACGTACCAATATCTCTTCCATTTAGGAAAATTACGATCCTTGGCACTTTATGTGCACATGTGTGGAAACCATGTTTCCGACGTGCGGGGCCCCAATTGTTCGATTCATAATTAATAAGATTAACTTTATTTTATGTTTAGTAAATTTCCAACACAATTTGCTGCACATTGGGGTTATGAAATCCTATTTAATCTAGAAGTGTTTTTCAATTAGTGTCACTACTTATATATTTTTCTTATAATATTAGGCTAAAGAATTATCAAAAGACGCGACTTGTTTCGGGTGTCCATCGGTTGGAAAATTCAAAAGTGTATTTTTTATAATACACTTTCAAAGAATATCAAAGTGATTGAGTTTGATTGCACTACAACAAATAGCTTCAAAAGGGCGATTAAATTGTTATACCGTATTTTCAGTATGTACGTGGGGCACGTAGAAAAATTTGAACTTGAGAATAGGCTTTCGAATTATTCTTTGTGCACAACACGGTTAGAGTCGTTCGACGAAACGCTTTCCACGCTTCGTAGGAAAATTCGGCTATGTCATTTTTAATTTTGCGGATTTTTCCGGTGAAACATTTTGGGTTAACAAGAGGGACACTTGTCACCCTCTCATTGGAAGGACTTAGGCGGTAAAGGGGTTGGACGAATTGGCCATTGTTTGGTCAAGGAGTTGGTAGGATATTTTGGTGGTAGATGGATAAGGTGCACTTGGCGATCTTGACCTACACTTGCCTTGCACTTGGCATGATCTTGGCCATTGGTTGGCCTTTGCTTGACCTATAAATACCCCTTTGAAGACTTCTTCATCCATTCGACAAATCTCTAAGTGTTAAAATCCTCCCCCTCTATGATATGTGTTCGCTTCCAACACCATCCCCCGCCCCCTTGGCCGAGAGTGCTCCCCCCCCCCTCCTTGTGGTGCTAGTGGGTACCCCTAGCCTAGTTGTTTTCAGATAATACCCATTTTGTGGTATAGAAATACTCTCCTAGTATTGTTATAATGCCCAAATACTTTAGCCCATATACCTTGTAGTACTTTCCAAAGTACTTTTATACAAAAGCCCGTAAAAATACTATTATACTTCCTCACCACAAAAACGAAACCCCAAGGAAAACCTTCATAGTCGGTCATGTTAAGTAGAAGTTGGTTAGAACTTCTAAGGGTTGGTTGGAGGCGGGTTGGAGCGCACGAGTAGGAGCTAAACCTTGCTCAGATCGACATATAAACTCGGATAATTTTGGGCTTATCGAGGTAAACATTCTTGACCTTCATTGTAATTGGAAATTACATGTTGTAGGAGTATATAGTTAAGTATACTATATATAGAACTGAACATAGTTGTGCGGCAATGTCTTTTGACTTAAGCTGAATAATACTTACGGCAATGTCTTGCGACTTAAGCTGAATTTTAAGAAGTGAATCAATTGTAATTACATAGGATCAGACATGAGACTTGTGTAGTATTATCGTGAGTAGAATGGTACACGCCCCGTTAGACGTGCAAACCCTGGTTGGCTTGGTAGCCGCCTCGTTAGAGAGGAGATTTACGTTGCCATGGGGGAGGTCCGCTGAATTTTCGTAGAATATTCTAGATTGAGATCTAGGATGTTAATAGGCGCCTTTGGCCTCTATAGGTTGAAGTACTACGTATGGCGTGATCTACTTGGCTTAATGAGTAGCCGACGGTTCGAGTTACTTGAGCGTTTGCTATTAGTCGATAATCGTCGCGAGGTATGTGAACCTCTTCCTATCTTTCTAGCATGATATGTGTGAGCTATGTAGTACTGCAGACGCATACGTGTTAACTGTATTTGGTTGTTTTAAAACATAAGTGTTATACTAGCTTTATGGGAAGTTAGGTATAACGTCTTAAGGGTGGTAAAATGAATGGTTTATTAATTTCAAAAGTTAAGAGACTTGATCTTATAAGATAAGAGACTTAACTTAAATGAATTAATATGGATTTTGTGTGAAACCTCATTCGTGAGTAATGAGTACTTGGTTGTTAAAAGGAATAATGTTTTACTGATTTCGGAAATCAGAATGTGTATCAATAAACCACTGCAGCGTTAATAAAGGAAAATGTATTGAATAATTAAGTATTATTAAAACCAGTAGAAACCTCCATCTGCATAGAAGCTAAGATGAGACAAAATGATATTACATTTTCTAGATCATGGCTGCTTAATAAGATTGATTATGAACAAGATTAACCTACTCACCTATGTCATATGTTACTCTATTGTTTTAAAAAGAGGTTAAGACATTGAACTATGAAACTTTTCTAAAAAGGGACTTGCGTAATTGAAATTAGGCAAACTGGAACGTTTAGGGAAAAGAAAGGCATTGTGTTGTCTTAAAATGGTTTAAAACATAAAGTGTTATAACAGCTTTATGGGAAGTTGGTTATAACGACTTTATGAAAACAAAAGAAGGGTTTTATCATTTGTTTTAATGTGGTAACTTGACTTTTAAAAGAGAAGTATTTTGGTCCAAAAGGAAGGCATGGTATTGCCTTAATTTGGTCTTAAAAAGGAAAGTATGAAAGTTGTTTTGGTTTACTTAAAAGATATAAGTCACACATTTTTATATACTACGGGTATCGGGTGACTTTTAGAAAAGGAATGAATCTCTTAAAAGGAATTTAACGTACGTAGTACTTTAGGGTTAAAAATCCGGACTTTGACATAAAATGAAAGTACCTTGAGTTGTGTATAACTTGCCTATGCTTGTTGTTATGAAACTTGACCATGTTACGTGTGATAGCCTTGTTGTGCAAGTACTGTGTTCTACTCGACTACCGGTTCATCCGGGAATGTATTTCACTCGACTACCGGTTCATCCGGGAATGTATTTCACTCGACTACCGGTTCATCCGGGAATGTATTTCACTCGACTACCGGTTCATCCGGGAATGTATTTCACTCGACCACGGTTCATCCGGAATGTATTCCACTCGACTACCGGTTCATCCGGGAATGTCTTTCACTCGACTACCGGTTCATCCGGGAATGTATTTCACTCGACTCACCGGCTCATCCGGAATGTATCTCACTCGACCACGGTTCATCCGAGAATGTATCTCACTGACTACGGTTCATCCGGAATGTATTTCACTCGACCACCGGCTCATCCGGAATGTATTTCACTCGACCAGGTTCATCCGGAATGTATTCCACTCGACCACCGGTTACGGGATGAACCGGAATGTATTCCACACGCTTTCTATCGGGTCCATAAGATGGGCGAGACACATTATACGTATCACATGATTTGTACTAGGCCGGCGGTGAGGAAGGAGTTCCACGTACGAGGGATGACTTTGAGGGCGTGAGTCCTCGACTTGACATGCATCGCTTTTATGTTGTGAATCGTAGTTGGTTATCATACATGTCTCGCTTTATATAGACTATTATGATTTCATTTACAATATTTTCTGATTTCACATACTTGGTACTGTTGTCGACCTCCTTGCCGCGCTCATGCTGCGCAGTAGGTACATCGATTATCGATCCCCGCTATAGGATCACATTCCAAAGTGTTGGAAGTCTGCCTTCTGAGGCTTATCTTTGGTATGCTACCCCGAGTCCGTAGGTTCTTGTACATTCGGGGTATGGCGGGCCCATCCGTCATAGTTGTTGTCACTTCTGTAGGTGCAGCAAATGCTTGTTGGGCGAGTGCAGAAAAGGATAAGCTGTCGGTATTTATGTATATATACTGAAGGCAACTGTTTTGGTTGGCCTGCTTATTTATCATGTCTCTTAATTCATGTTCATGTTTTTATTTCCGCTGATTTTCTCTGATGTTGTATCACTAGGGTGCCCGGGGTAAGGCACCAGTCACGGGCCCGGGTTCGGGTCGTGACATAAATAATGTCGTTGTAGTTAGAATCGGAAAGGGCAACATAAAGTTGTCTTTTTTTAGTTTCATCAACTAGGCCGAATATAATATTTCATCGTGGTTGAAAACTCAAATAGGACGACATCTTTTCACTCGCCCTACTTGAATCCCAATCGCGAAACTTCTAAAATATTTCCAATCTCCCTCTCTATTCTTATTTCCCAAAACAAAATATTTCCAAACTTCGGCCTTCTTCTTCTTGCTCTTATCCCACACATATCACTCTCATCCCTTTTCCTACCCGGAGTCCTCTAACTCTCTTCCATCAATTGACATTTTCTAATCGATTTCAAACCGAAAGACAATCCTAGGTCCCTCGGGGCAAATTCATGTTCAAGTAAAGAACTGCGGCGGGGCGACTTGAGACAAAGGTGTTACACCCGTAATTCGGGACATGTACATAAGAACGTACGTAAGAAATCAGGACGCTAAGATTTGAGACTTGTAGAATTTATTGGAATTATGGAAATGTCGGAAAACGAAATATTACGACAAATGGGAGGGTGACACGTGTCACCCCCTTGCATTGGTCTTGGTCGAATTAGGCCAAGGGTAGAGAGGTCAAATGACCAAGGTAAAGATGATCAAGTCTTCACAAGCTAAGGCTTGACATTGTTGACCAAGTCAATGAGCCACTTGACTAAGATATTTAAAATCCCTTTCATCCAAACCCCACAAGTATTTTAATCTTGACCCTCCATTTAATTATATATTCATCCAAGTAGCAAGACTATCTCAACACTTAGAAAAAATTTCAAGAACTTAGGTGCTACATTGGAAGCTCTCGGCTAAGCTCTAAGTTAAGAAGAAAAAAAATTCGTTTGTTGTTCATAATTCACAATACTTCAACACAAGGTTCCTATGGGTATTGTAAGGATATCTCAATAGAAAGATCCCAAAAAAATTACATCTTTACATTAGTCGCAAGGTGAAAACCTAAGGGGTTGTTTATAGTTGGAGTTGGAACTTGAAGATGAGTTCTTCATAAGCATCTAAGGGTTGCTTGGAGTGGATTAGAACGTCAAAAAGAGGAGCTAAAGTTGCTAAGGATCGACTTGAGTCTTGGATTAGATTTGGACTTATTGAGGTAAATATCTTCATCTTACTATTGTAATTGAAGATTCCATGTTATGATAACTTAGAAATGATCATGTGATATATGTTATGAAGATTGATAAGTGTTATGGAATTTTAGAAGCTCAAGCGAAAATGGCATGTTAGCCGATTAAGATTGTAATTCAAGTTAATTATTAATTCTGATCGTCACATGTTATAGAAAGAAGGGAATATAGTTGTTGTAATTGTTGTTATGTATATAACATGTTGGAATAACAACTTGGATTGAAAAGAAATTGAACGGAAATTGACATTGTTGTTGACATTGATTATAGCCGAGAATTGCTTTAATTATTGGACAGTTTTATATTAATTGTGGGGCAGAATTTTACACGTCCTGTTAGGCGTGTAATCCCCTTTGAATTGCTGAATTGTTGAGCCTTAAATGTGGCATTTGGTTATTGATTTTCGGGCCTTGAAAAAGGTGGAAAAGTACGTAGAAACAAAGGAAGTGCTGCCCGATTTTCCGTAGGATTAAGAGTCCTTATACATAGAAATATTGTACGTTGAAAGCTAGTAGTTCATGGACGTATTATGGTCATTAAAGGTTGACATTCTACGTGCGGTGTATTCAACTTGGCAAGTGGTTTAAGTCGAAGAGGTATGTGGAACTTTCCCTATCTTCTTGAGCATGAGTTTTATAAATGTATAGTACGGTGGACGTACATGGTTAAAAATGAATTGGCTTTCATTTTGGTATCCTTGCCTTGTTTTCGAAAAGGACATGTGACTTGATGCTACATGGAAAGATTTCTTGACTTGAAAAGTATAGAATACTTGATTTGGAAAGTATTGATTCCTTGAACTATTATAAAGTTAAGAGACTTGAAGTATTTTGAAAGTTAAGAAACTTGATTTCTAAAGTTAAGAGACTTGAAGTATTTTGAAAGTATAAGTCTCTAGGTTATAAAAAGAATGAATTTGTCTAAGACATAAAGAGTTATAACGGCTTTATGGGAAGTTAGTTATAACGACTTTATGAAAGGTTAAAAATGTCTTAGTTGCTAAAGCATAAAGTTAGTATAACGGCTTTATGGGAAGTTGGTTATAACAACTTTATGGAAGGTTAAAGGAATGGTTTCTCTAGTAATGTAAACAAAGAAAATGACTTGAAATAAAGAATGACAATTTGATTTAAAGGTATCCATTGCTTAAAGTTTTAAAGTAAGGGTCACTTGGTTTAGAAGCCTAAAGATGTATTTCTAAAGGTATAGTGACTTGTCTTGAAAAGTAGATATGACTTGATTGTCACGACCAACCCGGGCAGTGATTGTGCCTTACCGGGCACCTGGTAATACAACCTCGAGTAATCAATGAATATAAAACAATAACATGAAAAGACATGAAGTATGAAACAATAATGAGAAAACTTGCCCTTGGCATAAATATAAAACAACTTAAAACCTACGATTACATCCCATTACAACTCGCCTACAACAAAGATTTCACGGACTTAAGAATGATATGACAACAATGGCGGGCGGGGCCCGCCATACCCCTGAATGTAAATACCTACAACGACAGGGGACTATACCACTGATAAGCCTCCGGAGAAACGGAGCTTCCCAAACGCTGAACTGTGACCCTGAGAGCTAGGATCAATGACTGGTGTACCTCAACCTGCGGCATGAACGCAGCCCCCCGAAGGAGGTCAGTACAACAGGTACCAAGTATGTGAAACTGAAAATACTGTAAATGAAATCATAGTAGTCTATATAAAACAGGAGACATGTATGATAACCAAACTACGCTCACAATAAATAAGCGATATGTCGAGTTAGGGACTCACGCCCCGAAAGTCATCACTCAAATATAACAATGGGTCTCACGCCCACAACATCAATCATGTCGTGGAATACCTTGCCTCACCGCTGCCTATGATATAAAAGCACGAGGATACACTGAACACGAGGTCCCACTGTGTCATCATAAAACCGCACGGGGTAAGTACGAAGGCATAGCCGACTACTACAACCCACGAAGACAACAAGGTCATAAAGCGTATCATGAGATCTGTCTAGACCGTCCACATGATCAAAGTCGGTCACTCGCTCGCGGTATCAAATGTGTCGTCAGCCCTCGAACTTCCCGAGCCTCAGATAGGCCACCCAATGGCCCGCGTGAGGTATTCCCGATCGAGGGTAGCTACTCCCCGTCCGCTGGACTCGCGAGCCGTAGCCACATGAACCGCGTGACCATAAAGGCCGTGACACTAACCCGAACTCTCGTAGCTCGCATAGGTCCGGGACCCGCAGAGGTATCCTCGAATCATAGTCACACTTCGCCCGAGTATTACCCGCGTCGGAGGCGACAACCTCGGGAACATGTCAGGTGAGTGGTACAATACCAACATAACGGTGATCGTTAAACAACTTAAGCGCAATCGAGAAACCCCTTTACACAATCATAACAAGATACTAACACCAAGCATCCTAGCATGTTTCCTTATCAAATCAACAAGAAAGTATTACAAGTCTATCACAAACAAACACAATCAAATTATTCACACAAGGTAATTTATACTATATGATTAAAAAGATCGGGTTTTTATCCCCAAAGTACTTCATACATTAAATCTTTAAAAGATCGTTACTTTCACAAAAGTCACACAATACCGTAGTATATAAAAATATAGTGATTATCTTTTGAAGTAAATCAAAAACACTTCTATATGTTAAATCAAGTAACAACATTCTTTTACAAACGTTCAAGTTTTCCTAATTTCAATTAGTCAAGTTTCTCATTTGAAGGTTTCAGTAGTTCATAGTTTTAATCCTTTAAAACAATTTGAGAAACATATACCTTATGTGTGAGTAGGTTATTCTTGTTCATAACAATCTTATTAAATAAGCCATGATATATGAAATCTAATATCATTTTGTCTCATCTTAGCTTCTATGCAGATGGAAGTTTCTACTGGTTTTAATAATACTTTATTAGTCAAAACATTTCCCTTTATTAAATTTCTTGTGGTTTTGTTCGATACTTATTCTGATTTCGAAATCGGAAACATTATTCCTTTAAAAACCAAGTATTCATTACTCACGAATGAGGGTTCACACTTTTTAACAAAATTCAATTAAGTCAAGTCTCTTATCTTTTTAAGATCAAGTCTCTTAACTTCTTAAATTAATAAATCATTCTTTTTATCTCTCTTAAGCCGTTATACCTAACTTCCCATAAAGCTAGTATAACTCTTAAGCTTTTAAAACAGTATTCCTCTTCATAAAAATGATTAGATTCTTTGAAATACTTCCAAGATTATTCAGGCTTAAGTCAAAAGACATTATCGTAATTATTATTAGCTTAAGTCAGAAGACATTGCCGTAATTATTATTCGATTAACACACGA
>JAQGDG010000503.1:0-127616 GCA_029844215.1 Przewalskia tangutica | reverse complement strand
CCCAAAAGAGATTACTAAAGATTTGCACCTCTCCTTCTAACATACATACATAACTTCCGTACTAATTCTGGCCTCTAATATTTGGAGTCACTTATAAACAAAATAAGGCCATTTCCGCTTACGCACTGGAAACCCATAACGCGCTCCACGGTCCCAGAAACAATTAATTCAGATTGCCTGCACTCAGACTCTCGCCACGTAGCGGAATCGCTACCACCGATCTCTACCTATTTCAAAGGCTAACTGCACAGTACACACCTCTTACCGCCATGACAAATTTTTGTACTGGTCCATAATAAATCTTTCACCAGAAGACTATGAAAAATATTAATTGTTTCATACCTTTCCTGTATCTAGTTAGTCTTTACTAACTCCTCGGTAATCTAAAAATCATTTCTAGGCAACATTGCCTCACTGTGATATAACTCCCCCTATGACAGATATCACAATACCAACTATACTACAATCATTACCAACCTCGATAATGCAATCCAAGATAGCCACCCCCGGGTCATCGCTGCCTTCCGTAGCTACAATCAACATAACTCGTTAGGAGTATCGCACTTAACAACACAACATCGACGATCTCGGGTGATGAGGAAGAATGGAAACTAACTTAAATGTCCTCGCAAATTGATTATACGCGCGCATAATACACCGAGCAATCAAGACTCTACTTAGACACTTCCGGCCTCAGACACTTTCCGAGGACTAATCGTCGATAACACTTTTGTCACGACCAATTTCTAGCCGCGATCAGCCCTTTGCACCGCACCCTTCTAATCGCATAACATAACAAAATCACAAGATAAATAACACCTTTTTCGCCGCTTCGATAAGGCCATAACATGTAAAAATTACTCCATGGTCTACACCGCTTAACAACGTAAAGCAACTCTAGCCACCCACCTTGGCGATGAATACAGCACTTAAGATTTGACAAATACTACGACGACATGCCCTTACTGCACTTCGAATATACATAACCATGACAACTCCTAACATCGAGTCATTCCCAAATGCTGAAACTGTGATCCTAAGTCATGGATCCACACCGTACTTAAACCATGGACATTTAACGCACTTCAAGGGTCAAGATAACAGTACCGAATATGGAAATTAAATAAAGATAAGAAATGATCATAACTGCATAAAAAGCACGACAGGGCAAGTATAAAAGCGGTAACACTGAACTCTACTATGCTGTCAATATCACGTGAACTTAATCGATCTTATTATCTTTTTCCCATTTTCAATAAAAGTTATAGTCACATTCTATGCATACGACAGGAAAATCATTAAGTTCATTATCAGAACTTACTATCTTCGCTTAGTATAATCCAGCTTCTTTACGCGAGGGGACATCGGCATCGCCTTACCAACTCGGGATTTGATAAAGTCACATAGTCTGCTCCCAAGGTATATCATCGCCATTTCGACGATAATGTTATGGGTCACCATAAACAGATAATGCCTACCATCTCGGGACGAGCAATGTCATAGTTCATCATAAAGTGACATCGCCTGCCCATCTCGGGACGTATAATGTCATATAGTCTGCCCATAGTTGTATACTGCTCCGCCCATCTTCGACGTATAATGTCATATAGTCCGCCTGCAAAGGTATACCGCCTGCCATTCTCGGTCGAGCAATGTCATAAAATCCGAATTAACCAACGTGACTACGCACTTCTACTCCTTTTTTTAGAAATACTCTTCAAATAACACTTCCCAGATACTAACAACTATAGTATCAAGTCCTATCCACCTTCTACATAAGTCACAATACCTTTTTAGAAATGACATAATTACCTATTTCTAAAATGCTGACTTCTTTCTAGAAACCCTACAATCGTACCTTAAAAACATTAGTTCTTTATATCAACATTCTTTTCGCTACATTATCAAGAAAACCATTTTAACTCCTTCCATAAAGCCGTTATAACTAACTCCCATAAAGCCAAGTATAACCTTTACGGTTTTAGACCAACTCATTCCTTTTATAAATCAGCAGACTTCTACTTTTTGAAACCAAGTGACAAAATACTTTCAGATCAATTCTCTTAACTTTCAAAATACAATTAGTCTCTTAACCTTAGAAAACAAAGTTGACTCATTTTTCTTATAAAACCTTAAAGGATGCCGTAAAAATCAAGTTGCCCTTTCACTAAAGTCAAGTCATTATCTTTCCATAAAGCAAATATAACTAACTTCCATAAAGCTATTATATTCCCTTTATACTTTAGCCATATACAATTTCCTATCCAATGGACTCTATAATGATTAAACTAACAAAGATTTACATACTTTAAAACTCTTAAGTCCCTTAACCTTAATAAAACTTAAGACATCCTTTATACTTCCAAATAAGCGAGTTAATCCCTAACTCATTCGACTTGCTATTCATAAACTAGTAAAGCATTATCATGCACAGACGCTCACCGGCATTAAGCATACGCAAACTAGTCATGCCCAAAAGATAGGAAAAGTTCTACATAGTGTAAATCACACAACTACCTCTTAACTTCTAAGAGCAGAATGAAACATGAAATGATACTCACGTGCATATTCCATACATGTAATCATGCTAAATGGGATAAGAGGTTCACATACTCGGGCGATTTATCGACACGAGTAAAAATGCTCCAAAGATTTCAATCTTGATAGCTGGCCCCACTCTCCAAGTAGATACGCTATACTTAGTACTTCAACCTATAATGGTCACAAACGCCCATTAACCTCTCTCACTTCATAATGTGAGAATTATTCTGTTAAGTCACCAATTTCTACAAAAATCTGACAACACCTCCTTTGTTTCTACTAACTTGCCACCGCCACCACACAACTAAATGTTCCCAATCGCTCACCACATTCTATAAGTGCATTCCAATACAAACAACAACCATACTTACAAACTACAAGCATTCACCCTACCACCTCGAAGTTCAACAACAATACCAATTTTATCCAATTTCCATTTCAATCCAACATTTAACATGATATCAAGTCGCAAACGATTATAACTACTATAATCTCCAAGTCAAAAACACGCGACGCATTCTAATAACAACTAAATTGTAATCCAACTTAATATACGGCTTACTACATTTCTCTTTGATTCTAAGGCCACAAGCAATCCACAATCCATATAGATTTCAACACATATACTTCATGCTAAAGTAACAAGTAAAGCTAATAACAATATAAATAATCTTGTAACACTTTCAGCACAAGATTATACCTCGCAACGATTCTTAGTCCAACTTCCAACCAAATCGCCTCCCAAGAACTTAGAGTCTTTTTCAAGACACTTCAACTGCTACTGGAGACCTCCTTGTAACCACACCAACAACTTCTTCTTCAATATTCAACTAAAACCTAAAGACAACGAAGCCACAGGACTAATCCGAAACTATCTTTTCCAGATTTTTCCTATCGGTATGCTTACACTACCCTGCTAACCTTGGCTTAAAGGGGAGCGAATGAACAAGTAAACTAAAATTTTCTTCTCCCCAAGGAGCAACCCCGCGAGTCTCTCTTTATGCTCTTCCACTCAGGAATGTGGCTGCTGTCGGGTTTCTGCACAAGATATTTATAACACTACTGGGAGGGTCAAGACTGAAACAAACGGGGGCGGCTAAGACGGAGCCATCAGATCAGCTTCCCATGCCCTTTCGATGCTCAACAAAATCAAGCCACAAGATTTATCCTCCATAATGGTCAAACGACCCTTTTACCCTTGCATTAATTCGACTAGTTACGTGTGTAAGGGTGCACGCCTCCTCCCATTCGGCCCATAAAATTAGAATCTCGCGGGCCCTCTACAAACGAAATTCTCAAAGGGCCCCACACGCACCAAATCAGAAAATAAATTTCCATAACTAAAATACATTCTATAATCTCTACTAATGCATTTTGAGATCCAATTCTTCTCAACGAACATTTCTCCTTTACGACGTTCTAAAATTTTCCATTTAAAAACAATTCTTCCTTTCTCGTAACTATTTCAAGTCTCGGTTCCTTACGCATTTCTCTTAAACGTGTCCCGAGTTACTGGTGTAACACTCCTCATACGATAACCCCTGGCCACCGACATCATTAACGGTAAAATTAGACGGATCTCGATACATTCTCAAAGATAAAATACGAACACCGACGACCGCCTCCGGGGACGGACGATGTGACCAACTTCAGAGATTTACCTTTGCCCACTCCGCGGACACCATACGGCCCAACGCACTGGGCCAGTTTCTTCTCCGAATCTCATCACACCCTTCACGGGTGACACTTAGGAAAACTCCACCATGAACTCGAACCTGACACGACGATGATCTCGCATACGATTGCCGACTTCAGCCGGGTTAATAGCCGCCTTGATAAGTTTACCTATTCATCATTCGCTGCACTACAAATTGTCCTACTCAATCGCACTCGCCATCAACCAGCTTCAGGCGATCTCGCACTTCTCCTGCTACAAGGCCTCATAAGGCGCCATCTTCGAATACCGAGTCGTAGTTATTATACGCAATTCATCTGTAGGCAATGATCTCTCAACTACTATCGGTTAATAACACAGTTTCGCAGCATATCTCTCGCAGTTCGATAAGGCCGCCGGGCCCGCTCGCTCACGCGGGATTTAAATGCAGTGATTCAGCTCACTGCCTTAAACCTTTCTCGAAAGCACTTCGTAAGTTAGCTGAATCGGGCTCTCTGCTCGACATGACGAAGCCAGACTCATGTACCGACGTATCTTGATGTAAAGTCTCGCATAATTCCCGCCCGGAAAAGTCATCCTTCGACGGAAAGAAAGTGGGCTGATTTCGTCACCGCCGAATGATAAACCCATAATCACGTTCCTCCCGAAAGCGGTGCAATCCCGCGGATGGTCCACGCTCGATCACCTCCCACTTCAAGTCGGGATCTCTATCGCCTGTAATGTGCATCACCAGCTCTGCGCTCTACCACCGCCGACAACACGGTCACCGAAGCACGGTAACTATGCAACGCCCCTCTTCAAGCCATCCCACCAATACACGATTCCGCGTCGGTACATCTTTGGTCGCACTTCGACGGATGGGAGTAACGCCGCTGCTGCGTGCTTCCCAAGAACTCGCCGGTCTCAAACGCCCGGGACACACTCGCTTCAAACCTTAGCACCCCATCGTGCTACCAAAAGCGACCTCTTCCTCACGGCAGTCGTATCACGATATCGAATCAAAGCCGATCCTAATTGTCGCTTCTTCACCTCTCGACGACAAGCACAACCACGAACTCTAACTCACCGCTATCGTAATCAATCGTCCGATACCAAGGTCGCTAATCGACGCAAATCAATAACCATGTCCTCTCGTCGACATCTCGATAAGCTCCCATCGACTACGAATTAAGAGCATCTCAACATCGCTCTTCTGGTACGATATCAATATCGAATTTAAGCAACCTAACCACCGCCTCTCGCTGTAGTTCGGGCCTCCTCTGGCCGAAGATATACTCGGTGCCCTTTGTGGTCTCTGATAACATTCACTAACCTCTATACAAATATATTCCAGATTCGCCGAATCATACCGCCAACTCCAAATCACAAGGTAATTGTTTCTTCAAAATTGCTTGACGACATATGCTATAACCGCCAGCCAGATCAATATTAATATCCTAACCCGACGCTCGACGATCACAATACATCGACATAACCATCCGACCTTCCGGCAGTTAACGGGGCTGTCGGCCACTTCTTCAAGAATCTGAAACCCCGGCCACAAGCATCACCCATCGAAATCAGCCGCTTTCCAGTCACCAGTCAACGCGCAGATGTACAAACTTCTACGAACCGCCGACACACCCAAAGTGCCCAGAAAACCGCGAACCTCTGGCGAGTAAAGAGGTTCAGACAAAGTTCCTCGACTACTTTCATTCGCCGCATTCACTGAATGCCATCACCTCGATACAATATGCCCAAGAAACGCCATCAAGTCAACCAAAATCACACATTTGGAAAATTTAATGACAACTGGTTATTCCGGAGAATCACAAGACAAGCCTCAAATGTTCGCATACCGCTTCCGAGCGAATAAACTAAGATATCATCACCGAACACTCATCACAAACGTGTTCAAAAATGGGTTTGAACACTTTGGCTTCATCAAATCCATTTATCACACCGCCGAGCATCGTCAACCTAAAAGACGACCCGAACTCATAATGCCCGTGACTGGTCCTGAACGCACTTCCTGTGGACATCCACTTCGACACTTAACTCGCGATGATAGCCCGACGCAGATCAATTGAGAAACATCTCGCTACCGCAAATCGGTCGAACAAATTCATCAATCTCGGGCGGGGGTATTCGTTTAATGCGGTCACCTGTTCACCGCTTCTCAGAAATAACACATTACACATGCAGTCATTCTGCCTTTTCTTCTTTTCACAATAATACCGCGCTTCTGAGAAACACTAGGTCTGGAGCAAAACCCTTCCAAAGAAATCTCACTGTCTCAATTCTCACCCTGGCAAAGCATTCTCAGATGCATGAACGGAAATAGCCGCATTCCGCAACACATTCATACAAAACTCGATCTCCTCTCTGTGGAGGATACCCGTGAGGTCATCCGGAAACACGCCCTGAACTCACACTCATCGAACCGATCGTAAAAACTGCATCGCGAATTTCAAAGATCAAACACCAACGTAGACGGCAGATATACTTCTTCGCATATCTTTCCTAGCTTCTCGAGGTAGGAAATAACCTACCTCTACGGTAGATACCGGCGCTCCCCTCCCACTCAACAACCTACTCCGTGAAATCGAACCGACACTCGCAGCCTCATATCAGCGTGAGTGCTGTTACCAATCCATCCCCATAATCACGCCGAAGTCAATCATCTCCAACTCTATCAAGCTCCGCCAGGTCCACGATCAGAACGGTCACAGACGCTCATACCCGCCGTTACCACCGAATCACCTAATCGCGTAGCTACCGGAAGCGGTCTAGCGACCGCTCATCCCCATCCTACTAAAGAACGCGGGAGATATATGACAGAGTAGAACCCGGACTATCAAAGCATACACATCAAACCTGTAACCGATAAGGTACCCGCGACCATTATCGCGAGGCTCGACCTCTCGCCGGCCGACAAAGGCATAAACGCTGGCTCAGGACCGGCTAGACCGACCCGAAAGCACGACCGCCAAGGACCGCCAATCCATGAGCACCTTACTCTCCGGGGATGAGAACTGCTTCTGGGATGGGGCAGTTTCACAACATCTCACTGGGCCCTACTACTGGGCCAACAAGCCGCTCTGACAACTCGCTAAATGACCACACATTGCAGGCAAGGCTCCTGAGTACAGCTCCCAGAATGGTATCTACCACAACGGGCACACTGAGCATTCAACGGTTAAGACTTCACTCGAAATCAAGTCCGCCTGACTCGCTTCATCAAGGCCTGCCACCGGCAGATGTGTAGAGCGCTCGCGGCCGTGGTGCAAATCGATCACGATGTCGCCCACTTCGAGAACCACTAAAAGAACTCTATTGCCTCGCTCTTCTTCGCCAAGCTGAGAGCCGCTTCACCGGCGGCTCTCTACGCCTCGTGATTCAGTGTGTACGAGCTCAGATACGGTAATGCCCATGCTTCGGCTGGTGGACACACCTTGACAAGCACGCTTATGAATTACCTAGTTCAGCGACATAGCCGGGATGCACCTGGCCTTCCATATTCCCGCACAAAATAAGCAGTGGACATATCGAGCTGCCAAAGAATCAAATCTCGATATCAGACTCCTCATCACAAGGCCCTCCCCTGCCTCAAAGAATAAGCACTATCACTGCGTCTCTCATTCATGAGGCAGTCACTGGGTGAGAAAAGCTCTCGAAACTCATCCCATACCGTCGAGGTGCATGCTTCCCGAAAGCTCCCATTTAATCAAAACTAACGATCGCCAGATCACGCAAATGACGCGAACCTAACGTCACGCACTCTACCAAGCTCGATCACCCGCGCATTTATCCTTCAAGAATGATTTTATTTAACTCGCGGACATCCTCCTACCGACCAGAACCGCGGCTACAACTAAGGAAATCCGTAGGCCCAAACTATTCGCTTCGCACTTCACGGGCGCGACCGAGCCGAGTCGAATCGCCGTGATCCAGCCTTATCCCTCAGATTCGCCACAACTCTAGCTGCCAAAAGTCAACATCTCCTTGTACTCACCGCTTCCGCCTGTGCCGCTGGGATGCGAGCGGGTACCGCGTCTTCGCTTGGCCGCGCTGCCATAGAACTCGCGCTCGCATGCATCGGGCTCGAGCCCGCGGGATTGGCAGAACCTTCGCTAGCGCTCGTACGCCGCCTTTTTCGGGCCCGGTTGGTTTTACATTGAGGATAATCGTTACAGAAAGGAATACGCAGAGCGGTTCAATCCTATAACACGCCTCTAAAGACGCATTCGTAATGAGAAGAATCGGAAATCACCCTAAATATCCTATAGCTCGACATTGCGCGCGCACAACACACCGAGCACCGGGCATTTACTGATACTTGCCTGCATACTTTCAGATTAATCGCTCATACTACTTTTTGTCAATGCACTGCACGGGGTTCGGATCGCGCTCACCGGGCACCTAAGTAGTCATACATCGAAAATCAGCCGAATATAAACAAGCCGTGAAACAGCTTAAAATAAGCATACGCTATGTGAGAAAACGCCGCCTTTCTGCATATATAAATAAAATACGGTTCAATAGCTACATCCCAAACTGCATAAACATGACTACAAACTCTCTAAAGAAATATATAACTATGGCGACAGTAGCTCCGCCATACCGATCAGACAAAACTATCTACAACAGGAGATTACACCAAAGTAGGAAAGGCCTCCTAGGCATGAGCTCCCACACTAACGCAAAGGATTCTATGACGTGGACTAAGACTCGGCTGGCTTTTTACTCATGCAGATGCAACGCACTTCAAGCGAGGCTTCGGCATAACAGTACCAAGAGGCGAAACTATAAAGAATCAAATGAAATTCAAAGTATTTAAACTTTTCACAAATACAATTTTGCCCAATTGCATATAAAGGTTGCCATCAAAGAAACAACAAATGCAGAATAAAATCAGAATGTGCTCCATTTCTAGGCCATAATGATCGGGCAAGAAGCACCGCCATAGTATTTATTCTCAAGGTGTTTATCTCGACTTCGCAGCTGCATGTCGCGACACCGACTCCGCATTTGTAGGTATTCTCGACGGGGCAGCTAACCTCGCATCCGCCAGGGCTCCTGCACCGTATAGCTCAAAAGCATCAGACATTTCCAATTGCATCGTGATAGGAATCCTCAGATCTAAGCAAAACACCCGAATGATCAACTTCGAGACACCATGTTCAAGATAGTCTCACAGACCGCATACGATGTGACCAAGATCAAGCAGTGCCCCCAGATAACAAATCATGGTAAAGTGACACAACAAGACAACCAGACTTACCTGCTAGCAACGTGAAGTACGCAGCTAACGACCTCACACAAGATTTCAAGACACTAACACAGTAGCATCACATAATATGTCTACTTATCAAACAAATCTTACCATACACTTAACAGAAATCAATACAAGGCTTTATAAACAAACAAGCAAATAAACGCTTTATCTTTCTAAGTCATATACCAACTTCCCATAAAAGCCTGTATAACTCTTAAGCTTTTTGCTTTAAAACCAAATATTTATCTTCTGCTAAAATGCATTCAAGCAGTTCTTTGAAATGCATCAGATTCTTATTATTCCTAGCTAATAAAAGACATTGCGAGTTATTATTCAAAGCTTAAGCTCAAACGACATCAGCCAGAAGCATATTCATGGCTTAATATACGTACGCTTTCACCGCATTTACTACATATGTTAAAATATCATGCTTAGTGAAGAATCACATACCTTCTCACGAAAACCTCCTCGCCAAGCCTCAACATGCCGCTACGCAGAGAATCAAAATTCTTATAATCACTGCACATCTATCAAAGTCTGTGACTCACTCAAGGCGTCATTCTAAACAGTAGGTCTCACAATTCTACTATCATTTCCTGCAGCACAACCCTCATCCCATGAAAGCCATATATCTATCAGAAAATAAATTCCGTATGGTACAGCCCAATTAATTCTCTCTTTAAACTCCTTCTACCGTGATGAGTCAGTCAATTCTATTCTCAGAATATTCTTCTAAGTATTTAATACTTTATTCTCATACTTACTACAGATGCATTCTCTACTACAAAAGATGGTTAGGATTATTTAATTCTCGGTAAGCCCAATAATATCCTAGATAAAGTCGCTACCGAGCAAAGGTTTCAGCTCCTAAGTCAGACAGCCTCCCAGATAGTCTAAGTTAAACCCTAAGTTCTTCACAACTTCTACAAAAGGACTCAAGGATCTGTGGGTTGTGGTATTTGGGCATTATAAATGTACTAGAAGACAGCCTTTTCTACCAAGGCTTAGTGGGGTAGATTTCGGCTAGGGGTAGTGGGGTAGGTGTCTCTACCTAACTTCCACGTGCGGGGAGGGAGCAGCGTGGTTGACTCTGGGCTTAAGCGAGAGGAGAGCAGGGATTTTGACTTTTGAAGATAATCTCGCAAGTGATGAAGAACTCTTCATCTGTAAAGCGGGGTATTTATAGTCGCCTTGGCCAACCAATGGCCAAGATGAAGACAAAGTGCAAGGCAAGTGTAAAGCTGAAGATTAACTATACACAAATATCCTACCAACTTCTCGACTTCAGGCACAAGTGCACAAAAACGCGGCTCACCTTTTGTCTAATTCGCCGTCATCTCAAACGGACGCATTTCAAGTTCATCAATTGAGGGTGACAAGTGTCGCCTCCGCTGGTCCAAATACTACTTCTGAAAAATCGCAAAATACTAACGACATACGAATTTTCCTACGAAATTGTGGAAACGCTTTCGTCTGAAAAACCATTCTTAGCGAAGTTGTGCACAACAAAACGCCCAAGGCTAACTTTACACAAATCTTGTACGTATTCCCCACGCATACTCCGAAATGGTATAACAACTAATACCCGCCAAAGTGTAAAATTCGCGAATTTGAGTTCTTGTGCTTAGAAATTCAATAAATGCTACATCACACGTACAGTTACGTATCATCACAAGATCGCTTTTTGATCGTAATCGCTTGGAATTTTTAGGATAATCGTGAGACCGCCGACCGGATTTCTAAAATTAATGTGCTAATATCCACCAGCGTAAAATCACGAATTTGGAAGTTTTCATGCTGTAAATGCAATAATATGTGACGCTGGCTATCAAAAGGTTACGAAAGTGTCGATCAACAACTCATTTTTGATGTATCAGGGAATTTGTAGTCAACGAATCATGCCAACCGACTTTAGGGCCAATCGAACGCTTAATACCACTTAAAGTGTAAAATTCGTTAATTTGATTCTGTGATTAAATTCAATGTATCAAGTATATCGACTCATGACAAAGTCACGGGTATCGATCACAAGATCGCTTTTGGATCGACCGCTTGAATTTTAGGCTAATCAGAGACCGCTTTAACGATTCTAGATAATTCATGTGCTAATATCCATCGAAAGTACAAAATAAATCAACACTTGAGTTTTCGCTTAGAAATGCAATATGCACGCTATTATGAAAAGCATGTGCTCTATCACCAACTTATTTTTGATGGGATCAGGAATCGCAGACAATCGAGACCGTCAACCAATTTTAGGCCAATCGTAATGCTAATACTCCGCCCGAAGTGTAAAATTCGCGAATTTGAGTTCTTAGGCTAATTCAATAAATGCTACATCTACTGCATGACGGTTACGGGCATCGATCACAGCATCGTTACTGCCAGTATTTAGGTTTGGCGGTTTAGGTTTGTGGTTCGGGGGTTTTGTGTCTGTGCTCAGTTTCGGGGTTCGCCTGGGTCTTGGGTTTTGCCTGGGGTTTCTGGGCTCAGTTTTCGGCCTGGGGGGCTTCAGTTCACCGCCCGCCTGGGGGCGAGTCGGTGGTTTAGGTTTGGGGTATCAGGTTTGCAGGCTTTTTTTTTTTGAGTAATCAGTCTGTGTGCACGTCGTCTGTGTTTTTATTAATAGCAGAAAAGTAACAAGGAGCTCTTTACGGGAAGAGACAGTTCAATAAAGGATAGTCCTTTTACTAGCCGCTAGTCCTACTTCAAATAAGCTAATGCTCATCCCGAATGTAAAAGAAAAGCAGTTGGGTTAAAATAAGATAGCACCCATCATCATAAGAGCACAATGACTCATGCATGAGCAAAGCTGGCGATGATTATACTAAGGTAAAGTAAGAATATGCTGAACAAAGCAGAAACTAAACTCAACTTATAAACTTTCTAACCTGGCATTCTTCGCCTTTCAAATAATCTCGAGAGAATCATTTCTTCTTCACTCCGTGGGTTATCACAACGCGAGTGCCGCTTTCCGCTTTGTTCGCTTGATTGCCTGCTGACAAGTCGTAACTTCGCTTCGGATACATTTTTCATCTATTTCATCTCGCCAACATATTCGCAAGATCAGGACGCGGCGAAACACGCGTACTGCCGCGCATTCAAGATCCTTAGCCTAACCTTTGACCATCGGGCCAAATGTCGCTGGATAAAAATGTTGGCTTTATTTAGCCGTTGAGTGGTTAATTATTTAGTCATTTTTAGCGCGTGGTCTCTGGTTCGAATCCTCCTTATCAATGCACTCTCCTACCGACCTACGGAATTGCCTCCGCTTGTCCCTACACGCTTGGAGGATTTTTATGAGTAATTCCATCCGTGTTGAGGCTTAGGTTGGGCTACTCCTTCACCCCCGCACGGCAATTAATCTCACCGGCTGATATGGGAATCGAACCCAAGACCTCCCACACATGGTATCCTTAGCCTAACCTTTCACCATTGGGCCAAATGTCAGCTGGATAAAAATGTTGGCTTTATTTAGCCGCTGAGCGGTTAATTATTAGTCATTTTTAGCGCGTGGTCTCGTTCAATCCTCCTTATCAACGCACTTCTCCTACCGACCTACGGAATCGCCTCCGCTTGTCCCTACACGCTTGAGGATTTTTCATGAGTAATTCCATCCGTGTTAGAGGCTTAGGTTAGCTACTCCTTCACCCCGCAGAACGGCAATTAATCTCACCGCCGATATGAATCGAACCCAAGACCTCCCACACATGGTATCCTTAGCCTAACCTTTGACCATCGAGCCAAATGTTGTTGGATAAAAATGTTGGCTTTATTTAGCCGCTGAGTGGTTAATTATTAGTCATTTTAGCGCCGTGGTCTCTGTTCAATCCTCCTTATCAACGCACTTCTCCTACCGACCCACGAATCGCCTCCGCTTGTCCCTACACGCTTGGAGGATTTTTCATGAGTAATTCCATCCGTGTTAGAGGCTTAGGTTAGCTACTCCTTCACCCTCGCTAATGGCAATTAATCTCACCTCGATATGGGAATCGAACCCAAGACCTCCCACACATGGTATCCTTAGCCTAACCTTCACCATCGAGCCAAATGTCGTGGATAAAATGTTGGCTTTATTTAGCCGCTGAGTGGTTAATTATTTAGTCATTTTTAGCGCGTGGTCTCGGTTCGAATCCTCCTTATCACTGTACTCTCCTACTCGACCTACATTTTAATCGCTCCGCTTGTCCCTACACGCTTGGAGGATTTTTATGAGTAATTCCATCCGTAGAGACTTAGGATAGCTACTCCTTCACCCCCGCACGGCAATTAATCTCACCGCCGAGCATGGGAATCGAACCCAAGACCTCCCACACATGGTATCTCTTAGCCTAACCTTTGACCATCACCAAATGTCGTTGGATAAAATGTTGGCTTTATTTAGCCGCTGAGTGGTTAATTATTTAGTCATTTTATTATGTGTTTCCCATGTGCTTGAAGGCCCTGAGTTCGAGTCGGCTTAACAATAGGCACCCTCCGCCTAGACAACCTACCATACCGCTGAGGTCAGACTGAACCACCGCCGGGCTTGGGCCGCCCGAGTGTCCTTAATCAGTGGGCCCCTCAGTAGGTATAGAGGATTCCGCTTAGCCGACGTACTGCTGGCCCAACCCTTTTTATTCGCCTCGTCAAGAGCATTCGAATAAAATTGCAAGGAATTAATCTCACCTTGCAGGGGAATCGAACCCACCGCCTCCTCGCATGCGGAGCATCTTAGCCTAACCTTTGACCATTGGGCCAAATGCTGTTGGATTAAAATGTTGGCTTTATTTAGCCGTTGAGTGGTTAATTATTTAGTCATTTTATTATGTGTTTCCCATGTCAAGGCCCCGAGTTCGAGTCGCTAACAATAGGCACTTCTCCGCTTAGACAACCTACCCATACCGCTTGGCGTCAGACAGACAACCACTCCTCGGCTGGGCCTCGCTCGAGTGTCCTTTAATCAGCCCTCAGTAGGTATAGAGGAACTGCTTAGCCGACGGTACTGAACTGGTGGCCCAACCCTTTTATTCGCTGGTTAAGAGCATTCAATAAAATTGCAAGGAATTAATCTCACCCTCATAAGTGGGAATCGAACCCACTGCCTCCAGACAAGTGAGCATCCTTAGCCTAACCTTTCACCATTGGGCACAAATGTCATTGGATGGGTTTAGGGTTAGTGGTTTAGGGTTTGGGTTTAGGTTTGTGGTTTAGGTTTAGGGTTTAGGTTTTTTTTTTTTTAAGTAATCATCCAGCACGTTGCCTGTGTTATTTTATAAATAACAGAAATAAAAGGGGCCCAAATGGAAAATACAAACTAATAAAGGGGATTAGTCCTTTACGTCGCCTGCTAGTCCTGTCTAGGCGAAGCATAGGTCTATCCCGAATGTAAAAAGAAAGAAGAAGCTAAAATCAAATAGGCTATGATCATCATAGAGTTTATAATGCACTCTATGATGATATTACAAGATATGATACTAAGGTAGAGTAGTAATATAAGAACAAAGCTAGGAAATCTAAACTCCGAACTTATAAAATCTTCTATCCCAGGTATCTTCTCTTCCTTGTCTTCTAGAAGTCTATGATATAGGATCATTTCTTCATTGATCGGTGGTAACCGCTGATGGAGCGCCGCTTTTTAGCCTGCTTTTTTGTCGGTGTGGGTGTGTTGATGAAGTCTCAACTTGTTGCATAGCTTCATCATATCTCCTCATCTCTTCAAGCATACCGGTGACCGCACTCCATGAAACATGTGACCAAGTGCTATTCAAGATCCTCATCATCAAGTATCTCTCATCCGATCCATACTCAAGCCAGTGGGCTTGGATTCAATCATACAATTCCATGGCCCATTCCTCGCTCATCCTCTTCGGAGGGGACAAACATCTCCAAGTATTCTTTACCGTGAACATGCCCGACCGCTTAGTGTGTGCTTTATAACATCCTCAAACTTCACATACCACGTAATTCACCTTCCATTTCTATTTCCTATCAAAGGCCTCCCGTAGTAATGCTATATCGCCTCACCACTTGTGCTCATAATCATTATTAGACTCTTCTCCATCCGCTCACACCACTTCCTCCTTACACTATCGGTATCCACTGTTTGGTAAAGGTAGTGTTGTTGGAAGGTATGTCCGATGAAGATTTATTGGCGGTACAAGGTTGTGGAGGAAAGAGAAGGCGCTTTTAAGCCAATTCAGGTTGCTGAGTTTTTGAGGTCATGGGTTTTGAATTAGCTTTGGGCTTATTGGTTGATGTTATTAGAGGATGGTAGTGGAGCCCGATCCAAATAGAATTGGGCTTCAATTAGCTTGGATTTTGTTAATAGTGAATCGGATTTGAATTTGGGCTTTTTTATTTAAAGGATTTAATGGGGTAATAGTATGTGGTTGGGGGTATATGCGGGTCCGGGGAGTGGTGATTACCAACTGGATCGGGTTTGTCGGGTTGTTGGGTCGGGCCGTCACGTGGGTAGGGTTTCACGTGTTTTTAGTGGTTAAGCGTGGTTAGACGGAGGGTTGTAATTGGATGGGCCGAGAGGGGATGCAGGGGATCGAGGTGGTTAGGGTCGGGCCGAATTGCGCGGTTGGGTAACGGCCCGCCGCTTTAACGGGTAGGTTTCGACGTGGTTTTTAGTAGGGCTTTCGGATCTTGGTGTTGGACGGCGGGTTGCGGAGGTTGTGGGGGTAGATCTGCAGGGGTTGGGTAGGATCCGATCACGGGGTTAACGGGTCGGCCTGTTAACTTGTCGGCCGGTCCGATTAATGGGTAGGGTTTTGACGGTTTTTAGGTTTTTCGGTGGTTTTGCCGGGGCGGGCCGGCACGCGTTGTGGGGAACGTGGGGTAGGTCCGCAGCGGTGGGGAGGGTATGGGATGCAGTCGGGTGGGTAGGGTTTCGCAGGGTGACGCTAGGGTTCGGGTAGATGGTTTAGGTTAGGTTAGTGGTATTGGGCAGTGGTTTAGTCTAGGTTAGGCCCAAAGAAGAATGGCGGCCGGCCGGGCTATGGCGTGGGTTTGACTGAGGGGTGGTACATGTGGGTTTGCAGAGGTTCCGCGTCGTGTGGCCGCTAGGTTTCTGGGTTTTTCCGGGCCACGATTTTCCGGCTTAATCAAATTTTGGCTAGAAATTTTAGGCTTTTGCAACGGGTCGATCCGTGGTGGCGGGGTGGTTCACCACCATTTTGGCCGAATTTCTTCCCCGATGCCAAAAACGAGAAATTGAAGTTTTTTGGTTCGGATTTGAGATTTTTCTATTGTTTTTTCCCGTGACAACATGCCAACCGACGGTTTTGATGGTTTCGATCTGAGACAGAATTTTTGTCATTAGAAGGAGGAGGGTAGGGTTTTGAGATTTACCTTTGCCTTAGTCGAATCCTCCATAGTTTCAATGCCATTGTCATCCTTCCTCGGTCTCAACCGATTTAATTTCCAACATCCTTCAATATCATGTCCTTGTAATTTACAAGTAGTACAATACTTAGGAATGAAGTCAAACCTAATTTTTGCACTTTTGTAAGAACAATTCCATTCTTTTGAAAGATAATTGAATTTTTGAGGGTGAACTTTTAGTAAATCCACTTCAACCTTCACTCCTAGCACAACTTGGCCTTGTCATCTTCCTTGTAGTCTAATCTAGGCAATGGGTTTCCACCGCCGCCATCGTGAACAAGGCCGATTGGCCATGAAAATTTGGAGGAAGATTTGGAAAAGAAATCCATCCCCAAGCAATATGTGACTCCTCCTCTGGATTAAAAGCAACATCCCAAATGAATGTTCTCATTAACAACATCTTATTATTCTCTTTAATCCAAAAACTAGGGCTTGACATCAAAATAGCATAATCTTCTTCGATTGAACACCGAATTAAAATATGGCGATTATACAACAACCCTATTGAAACCTCAGCCTTTAATCCACATTGCTTAGGAATTTCCTTCCGCAATAGATCAAAATTAGTCCAACCATTTGAAAACTTACCAATAACCGCAAGTTTCAAATCTTGTTCTTTAATCATCAAATCAATTTCATCCTCCTCAAACATGACCATAGGTTCACCATGAAGATAGTGATAGGTTTTAGGGCACTAAGTCGAGGAGGGGGAGGGCGACGACAGCAGATTAGGGTTACCGCCGCCATCATGGCGACGAAACCGGTGGGGTAGATTTGACCATTTCTAGGAAGGTGGGGTGGAATGGCGGTGGTGATGGCCGACCACAGAGGTGGCACGTGGCCACGACGTAGGTGGCCTAAAAGTGCGCTAAGGGCTAGGGTTTTTCCGTCGAAAAGGAGGAGAGAGGGGAGAGCAAAAAAAAAAAAAATGTTGGCTTGTTAGCCGTTGTTTATTATTAATTATAAAATTGGCTTTATTTAGCCGTTGAGTGGTTAATTATTAGTCATTTTTTAGCGCGTGGTCTCGGGTTCGAATCCTCCTTATCATGCACTCTCCTACCGACCTACTAATCGCCTCCGCTGTCCCTACACGCCGAGGATTTTTCATGAGTAATTCCATCCGTGTTAGAGGCTTAGGTTAGCTACTCCTTCACCCCGCAGAATGGCAATTAATCTCACCTCACGATATATGGGAATCGAACCCAAGACCTCCCACATGGTATCCTTAGCCTAACCTTTCACCATTGGGCCAAATGTCATTGGATAAAATGTTGGCTTTATTTAGCCGCTGAGTGGTTAATTATTTAGTCATTTTTAGCGTGGTCTCGGTTCGAATCCTCCTTATCACAGACCCTCCTACCGACCTACTAATCGCCTCCGCTTGTCCCTACACGCTTGGAGGATTTTTATGAGTAATTCCATCCGTGTTAGAGGCTAGGTTAGCTACTCCTTCACCCTCGCAGAATGGCAATTAATCTCACCTGGCCGATATGGGAATCGAACCCAAGACCTCCCACACATGGTATCCTTAGCCTAACCTTTGACCATTGGGCCAAATGTCATTGGATAAAAATGTTGGCTTTATTTAGCCGCTGAGTGGTTAATTATTCGCCATTTTTAGCGCGTGGTCTCGTTCGAATCCTCCTTATCAACGCACTCTCCTCCGCCGAACCACGAATCGCCTCCGCTTGTCCCTACACGCTTGGAGGATTTTTATGAGTAATTCCATCCGTGTTAGAGGCTTAGGTTAGCTACTCCTCGCCGCAGAACGGCAATTAATCTCACCTCTCCGATATGGGAATCGAACTCGACCTCCCACACATGGTATCTCTAGCCTAACCTTTGACCATTGGGCCAAATGCCGTTGGATAAAAATGTTGGCTTTATTTAGCCGCTGAGTGGTTAATTATTTAGTCATTTTTAGCGCTGGTCTCGGGTTCGAATCCTCCTTATCAATGCACCCCTCCTACCGACCTACTAATCGCCTCCGCTTGTCCCTACACGCTTGGAGGATTTTATGAGTAATTCCATCCGCAGCAGAGGCTTAGGTTAGCTACTCCTTCACCCTCGCAGAATGGCAATTAATCTCACCTCTGACATGGGAATCAACCCAAGACCTCCCACACGGTATCCTTAGCCTAACCTTTGACCATTGGGCCAAATGTCGTTGGATAAAAATGTTGGCTTTATTTAGCCGCTGAGTGGTTAATTATTTAGTCATTTTTAGCGCGTGGTCTCGGGTTCGAATCCTCCTTATCATCGCACTTCTCCTACCGACCTACGGAATCGCTCCGCTTGTCCCTACACGTCGAGGATTTTTATGAGTAATTCCATCCGTGTTAGAGGCTTAGGTTAGCTACTCCTTCACCCCGCAGAATGGCAATTAATCTCACCTCTGACATGGGAATCAACCCAAGACCTCCCACACATGGTATCCTTAGCCTAACCTTCACCATTGGGCCAAATGTCGCTGGATTTTTAATGTTGGCTTTATTTAGCCGCTGAGTGGTTAATTATTTAGTCATTTTTAGCGCGTGGTATCGGTTCGAATCCTCCTTATCAATGCACTCTCCTACCGACTCACGGAATCGCTCCGCTTGTCCCTACACGTTTGGAGGATTTTTTATGAGTAATTCCATCCGTGTTAGAGGCTTAGGGTTAGCTACTCCCTTCACCCCTGCAGAATGGCAATTAATCTCACCTCTGCTGATATGGGGAATCGAACCCAAGACCTCCCAAAAATGTTGGCTTTATTTAGCCGTTGAGTGGTTAATTATTTAGTCATTTTTAGCGCGTGGTCTCGGGTTCGAATCCTCCTTATCAACAGACTTCTCCTACCGACCTACTAATCGCCTCCGCTTGTCCCTACACCTTTGGAGGATTTTATGAGTAATTTCATCCGTGTTAGAGGCTTAGGTTAGCTACTCCTTCACCCTCGCAGAATGGCAATTAATCTCACCTCACGATATGGGAATCGAACCCAAGACCTCCCACACATGGTATCCTTAGCCTAACCTTTCACCATTGGGCCAAATGTCGTTGGATAAAAATGTTGGCTTTATTTAGCCGCTGAGTGGTTAATTATTAGTCATTTTTAGCGTGGTCTCAAGGTTCGAATCCTCCTTATCATCACTTCTCCTACCGAACTTACTAATCGCCTCCGCTTGTCCCTACACGTTTGGAGGATTTTTATGAGTAATTCCATCCGTGTTAGAGGCTTAGGGTTAGCTACTCCTCGCCCTCGAATGGCAATTAATCTCACCTTCACGATATGGGAATCGAACTCGACCTCCCACACATGGTATCCTTAGCCTAACCTTTGACCATTGGGCCAAATGTCATGGATAAAAATGTTGGCTTTATTTAGCCGCTTAGTGGTTAATTATTTAGTCATTTTTAGCGCGTGGTCTCGGTTCGAATCCTCCTTATCAATGCACTCTCCTACCGACCTACGGAATCGCCTCCGCTTGTCCCTACACGCTTGGAGGATTTTTATGAGTAATTCCATCCGTGTTAGAGGCTTAGGTTAGCTACTCCTTCACCCCGCAGAATGGCAATTAATCTCACCTCCGAGCATGGGAATCGAACCCAAGACCTCCCACACATGGTATCCTTAGCCTAACCTTTTACCATTGGGCCAAATGTTGTTGGATAAAATTTTTGGCTTTATTTAGCCGTGGAGTGGTTAATTATTTAGTCATTTTTAGCGCGTGGTCTCGGTTCGAATCCTCCTTATCAATGCACTTCTCCTACCGACCTATTTAATCGCCTCCGCTGTCCCTACACGCTTGGAGGATTTTTATGAGTAATTCCATCCGTGTTAGAGGCTTAGGTTAGCTACTCCTTCACCCCCGCAGAATGGCAATTAATCTCACCTCACGAGCATGGGAATCGAACCCAAGACCTCCCACACATGGTATCCTTAGCCTAACCTTTGACCATTGGGCCAAATGCTGTTGGATTTTTTTTTTGGCTTTATTTCGCCGGTGAGTGGTTAATTATTTAGTCATTTTTAGCGTGGTCTCGGTTCGAATCCTCCTTATCAATGCACTTCTCCTACCGACCTGGAGAATCGCCTCCGCTTGTCCCTACACGTTTGGAGGATTTTTATGAGTAATTCCATCCGTGTTAGAGGCTTAGGTTAGCTACTCCTTCACCCCGCATGGCAATTAATCTCACCTCCGATATTGGGAATCGAACCCAAGACCTCCCAAAAATGTTGGCTTTATTTAGCCGCTGAGTGGTTAATTATTTAGTCATTTTAGCGCGTGGTCTCGGTTCGAATCCTCCTTATCATGCACTCTCCGCCCGACCTACGGAATCGCCTCCGCTTGTCCCTACACGTTTGGAGGATTTTTATGAGTAATTCCATCCGTGTTAGAGGCTTAGGTTAGCTACTCCTTCACCCTCGCAGAATGGCAATTAATCTCACCTCACTGATATGGGAATCGAACCCAAGACCTCCCACACATGGTATCCTTAGCCTAACCTTTTACCATTGGGCCAAATGCTGTTGGATGGGTTTAGGGTTTAGGGTTTAGGGTTTAGGGTTTAGGGTTTAGGGTTTTTTTTTTTTTTTTTTTTTTAATAATCCACTAGGGTTTAGGGTTTAGGGTTTGGGGTTTGGGGTTTGGGGTTTGGGGTTTGGGGTTTTTTTTTTTTTTTTTTTTTTTTTTTTTTAATAATCCACTAGGCTTGTGGGCCTAGGTTATTTTATATCAAAAGAAAAGTACATGGGGCCCCCGTAGGGGGAAATACATCGCTATCGCCAGAGTGCAAAAAAAGAAGCAATAATCAACAGCAAAGATCATCACCGAGTTTATAACATACTCGATGATGATACTACAAATGCGATACAAACAAAATGAAGATACAATGTAAGCCTAAAGCTATAAGCTACCTCCGGCATACAAAGTCTTCAACTGTGTCTCATCTTTATCCTCCCCAAATACTCTAAAAATCTGATCATGTAAAAGGAGTCCCGGTCCGACGATCCGATCTAGTAGTGATGGATGAGGTTGCTCACAGTAATCCTGAGCAAAGATCAGACCGGAATCAATGGACTGGTCCGCCGAAGCTAGCAATGCATCCGCATGGCCCCAGTGTCCGATCTAGCTTCTTAGTATCCATCTTCCTGTATTTTTCATTGCTCGACGCGTGTCATAATCGCTACCATCCGTTGCTTTCGCGATGATGAGTGTAGGCTGATGTGCTCGCAACTCGCCCCGCTTCCTACGAAGAGCCTCGTAATGATATCCAAAGACGGGCCGTAGTTGATCACGCCGTCAAGCTCGCCGCTTCGACGCCACAATCGTTTCTTCTCGCCCATAAAGGTGTTGATAAAATCTGCACCGCCGCTTATCTTCATCACCATTCGCAGCCTCGATCCCGAATATCCTCGTTCCTACAGGAATAGCTCTATCCAAACCAATCCAGAAGGCGGTGTAACTCGTGGGATCTCCTTACCTCGAGTATTATGCCCATAAAAGGATCTCAATCCTCTATAGCAAAAGGTTACCTGAGTGAAGTCTCTTATGGCTGGTTTGTCAACCATCGTATCCCTATCCTCATCAAATAGTCAGCCATGTCAACAAAATTATCATCTTCATCAATCATGTAATCCTGGGCATCAACCTCCACCTCGTAATCCTCATTATCAAGAATAACAAGCTTTACCACAAATTCTCCCCACACTACCTAAGAGGGAATGCTAGTACAAGCTTGGTTCAAGGCACAATATTCTTGGCAAAGGTAGCTCAAGATTAATGTCAATCAAGAATGGGTCCCACGTTGGAAAAATTTTGGTCAGAGGGTAGAGAAGTGCGGAAGAGAATATGGGGCGTTTATTTGTCTTCCCAATATCCAGCTGGGATACCGGGAGTAAGCGTGAGTGGAAGGAGGGTGTAGTATTCGGAGTGGTAGGTTCAGTGGGAGTTGGATGGGTTCTCAGTATAATGGGTGTAATGTGCAGTGGATAGTGGTGGTGTGGTCTCGTGGATTTGGTTCAATAGGAGGGGAGGTGGGCGCTCTTCAGCGGGTGGGGTAGGAATATCCGGGTTAGGTTGAGAAAGAGGGCGGGCATTGGGTTGGGTGGGGGTAGGTGAGGAGGTGCTAGCAACGGGAGGGGTTGTGCCATGAAATGAAAAGGATGGGGTTTTGTTGCCGTGTTAGAGTAGGTGTGGGGGCAGGTAATGGAGTGGGGTGATTGTAATATCCGGGGGTGCTATATGAGACTTGTGTTTTGTTCGAGGTTGTTTTTGGTTAACTTTAGATATTCAAATGGATTTGATTCCAGTATTTTTGGTTTTTGGCTTTTGGACTTGTGGAGTATTTTTCTTCGCTTTTTATCGCAACTGCTTTACCATTTGGTTTGGGGTATCTTTGGCTTGATTTGTAGTTTTGGGTTTCTTTGGTCAAGTTAGGATTTTTGGGATTGT
This sequence comes from Przewalskia tangutica, assembly GCA_029844215.1. Lineage (NCBI taxonomy): Eukaryota > Viridiplantae > Streptophyta > Magnoliopsida > Solanales > Solanaceae > Przewalskia > Przewalskia tangutica. Next base: position 104,335 of record JAQGDG010000503.1, on the reverse strand, counting down.
TGTTTTGTTTGTATTATCCAGGGATTTGGGTTTTGTGGGTTGTCTTTTGGAGGGAGCAGGATGGGTATTTTCTTTGTCCTTCAAGGTCTCATCTCAGATTGAGTTTCCAACACCCGTACATCATGTCCTTGAAGCGGAACAATTAGTGCAATACTTTGGGAGAAAGTCAAACGAATCAGAAGAGTTTGTTTGAATTCCTCCTTCCGTAGCAATTTGATTTTGATATTTTTGGGATGTTGACGCAACAAATCTAGTTCGACCTTAACCTTAGCACAACTAGACGGTCATATTTTTGGTTGCCGATCAACACAAATGGGTCTACCCACCACGTACAATCGACAACAGGATAGACTCATCAAAGTAAACGTGGAAGGTTAGTGGAATGAAACCCAAGCCCAAGCTATACTAGTTTCTTTGTAGTAGGTCAAAGGAAACATCATATTTCATAGTGCGAAAGGATAGGATTCTCTTGTCTTTTATATCAAAGTCGAAGAGATGGACATAAGCGTATCATAATCTTCTTCAACGGAGCATCGAATCGTAATACGGCTAAAAAGATAACCAATTCTAACTGGCTTTCGCCAATCGCTTAGGTAATTCAGTCCTTAGAACATCTATGTGAGGCATTCCATGACTAAATTTACCTATCACCGCCCATTTCAATTCTTGCCGCGCAATTAACACATCAATTTCAGATTTCTGTAGCAATAATGTAGGTTCTCCGTGTAGATAATTTACCTTTTTAGGTGCTAACGGAGGTGGTATTTGACCATTCTGAGCTTTGTTGGGACCCACATTCATTGTCGAGATGATGATTGGAGAACATGAGCAAACTGAATTGTGTAAGACCGGTCAGATGCCGCTGCAGGTCGCACCATCAGTATCGCCATCGATCGGGCCATTGTTCACGAAAATTCCATTTTGATCCAAAGTCAATGAATTATTGCATCGGGGTCATTAGTGGTGGAAAATCGTAAGAAATGGATCGACAACTCGCCTGGCCGTACGCCATCGCCATTATTGACGCCGCCTAACTCACGAAAATGGAAGATTTCAAATCAAGTGTTGACCGCTTAATTTAGTGGAAATGTAGTGCTTGATGGGACGAACACAATGGTACCACACACCACCCTCAACACCACCGACCTACGAATTTCTCTCAACGATCGGAAAATGGAAATGGTGGTCCCGCTGATCCGTAAAATTGAAGGTCGAGCTGGTGGAAAATGTCGGTCAAGACGACGGTGCCGCTGGTACCACCCACTTCGCCGATCGCACTTCACCACGAAACGAGTGGCGCGCTAGTGGTTACGTGGATTTGCCGATCCGCGGTCAGGTGATCGAGAAGCGCCGAGGTACGGTTGGTCTCAAAATGTCGCAAGGTGACGCTGAATCTGCTGGTACCTTCCCTTCGCCGACGAGCTCGAGGTCGCCGGAATCCAAAACACGATCGGAACACGGGAGTTTTTCGATCTAAATTTCCGCGATTTAGGAAGAGTCAAGGTTGTGAGGGTATGGGTATGACGGGGAGACGACGAAGTCGTTTGGTGGTGGTCCCGCCGCCAGTGCCGAGTTGGCGGACCGCGAAAGTCACGGCCATCGTAGCGTCGCCATCGCTCACGTAAATGTTGGCTTTATTTTGAAAATGTTGGCTTTATTTAGCCGTTGAGTGGTTAATTATTTAGTCATTTTTAGCGCGTGGTCTCGGGTTCGAATCCTCCTTATCAATGCACTTCTCCGCCGACCTACTAATCGCCCTCCGCTTGTCCCTACACGTTTGGAGGATTTTTTATGAGTAATTCCATCCGTGTTAGAGGCTTAGGGTTAGCTACTCCCTTCACCCCTGCAGAATGACAATTAATCTCACCTCTGCTGATATGGGTTTAGGGTTTAGGGTTTAGGGTTTAGGGTTTTGGGTTTTTTTTTTTTTTTTTTTTTTTTTTTTTTTTTTTTTGAGTAATCATCCAGGCTCGTTGGCCCAGGTTTTTATTAATAACAGAAATAAAGGGGGCCCAGAAGGGAATTACAAACTAATAAAGGGAGGTGATCCTTTACTACCGCTTAGTCCCGCCAAAGTACATGTCTATCCCGAATGTAAAAAGAAGAGGCTAAAATAAGATAGGCTATGATCATCATAGAGTTTATAATACACTCTATGATGATATTACATATGATAATACTAAGGTAAAGAAGTAATAAAATAAGCACAAAGTTAAATTTACCCTCTGTACTTATGAAATCTTCTAACCCTGGTATCTTCTCCTCTTTGTCCTCTGTGTCCTCGATATAGAATCATTTCTTCTTTGAACGAGTGGTAACTGCCAGTGGGAGTGCCGGTTTTTTAGCCTGTTTTCTTTGTTGATGTGGATGTGATGATGAAGGCGTAGCATTATGCATTGCTTCATCAAATATCCTAATCTCTTCCAACATACCGCGATTCGGCACTTCAAACATTCGTCCGAGTGCTATCCAAGTTCCTCATCATCAAGTATCTCTTCGCGACCCTTCATCAACAAAGAAGCGGATTGGTTCTCGTTCATATGGTTCCATGGTCCAATCCCGCCTATCTTCCGTGGAGGAAATAATCATGTCTAATTCCTTAAGACATCTTCAAAATTTGTCATACCATAGAATTCACCATCACTTTCCATTTCCGATCAAAGGCTTCACGGTTCTCGCAATCTCACTTTTGATAGCTTGTGTGAAGAATCGTGAAACATATCCATCTATCTCACCCCACTTCCTCCCGTCACTATCGCACTCCAAAGATTTGGCGTGGTAGTTTTATTGGAAGGAATGTCCATGAGGCTTTATTCAATGTACAAGGTTGAGTGAGGAAAGAAAAAGGCATTTTTAAGCCAATTTGGGCAAGGATTCTTTGTGTGTGGGCTTTGAAGTAGTTTTGGACTTGGTTGTTGATTTTGTTTGAGGTTGAGTAGTGGAGCCCGTATCCAAACTGAATTTGGACTTGAATTTTCTTGGCTTGTTTTAAAGTGTTGGGCTTTGGGATCGGCGGTTTAGTTATCGGGTTTCGCTTTAAGCGGGTCACGTTTGGGTTGTAACGAGGTAGTGAGTTCAGTAGGGGTATGTGTTGTGTATCGAGGGGTGGGTTTATTGGGTTGTTGGCCTGTTAGGTAACCGGTTTCGAGTCGGGCCTGGTCGGGCAGGTATGATTAACGAGGTTTAGGGTTTTGTGGTAGTTTCGGAAGGGGCTAGGTTGTGAGGATCTGTTCAGGACTTGGGTACCGCGGGGTTGGGTCCGCTGGGTTAGCGGGGCGAGTTGGATCGGCCGGTCGGTTTCGCCAAACATCGTGGTTTCGGCGTTATTTGTCAGGTTTTCTGGCCGCGGGTCAAGGGTAGTGGGGTATGTGGGGTGGGGTGGTGGGTCCAGAGTGGGGTGGTATAGAGTCCGGTCATTGGGTCGCCTGCTGTGGGCCTGCCCGTCAAAATAACGTGGTTTCACGGGTTTTAAAAGGATTTTTTCGATCCGGTAGGGCGCGCGGGTTGGGGCAAGAAGGGGGTGGATCTGGTCCGATGGGGTAGGGTCCGGGTCACGTTTATTTAATGGGTCGGTCGTTATTTGGGCCGCCGGGTCGACGACGCGTAGGGTTTCGGCGGTAGTTTAGGTTTTGTAGGCGCGATGCGCGCGGGTATGTTCGGCGGGGTGAGCTGGTACGGGATGGGTGGTGGGTCCGGCAGGGGGTGGTATGGATCTCGCCTGCCGTGGGTTTCGCACGGGCCGCGCTGTGTTGTGGATAGTGGATTGTGGGTTAGGCGCGTGGTATCGGGCAGGGTTAGAGTTAGATCGCCCAAGAAGAATGGCGGCCGGGCTAGGCGAGGCGGTGGGGGTGGTTCGTAGGTCGTGGTAGGTTCCGCGTCGTGCGCCGTAGGTTCCGCGGGCAGGGTTTTTCCGGTGGTTTTCCGGCGCCGCCAAAACGGTTTTGGTTCAGATTTGTAGGGTTTTTCAACTGGGTAGGCTGTTTAGACGTGAGGTGGTGGTTCCGCCACCAAATTGGCTTAATTTCTTCCCGCCGCCAAAATAGTAGAAATTGATGATTTTTGGTTTGATTTGTGATTTTTCTATTATTTTTTCCGTGACCACCTTCCAACCGCTTTGTGGGATTTCTGATCCGAAGGTTGTTTTTGGAGGAAGAAAGATAAGAGTAGGGTTTTGAGATTTACCTTTGTCAATAGCCGCCAATTCCTCCATAGATCCATCACCTTTGTCATCCCTCTTTGGTCTCAAATCAGGATTCAAATTCCAACAACCTTCAACGTCATGTCCTTGAAGCTTACAATTAGTACAATACTTAGGTAGAAAATCAAACCTAATTTTTTGCAACTTTGTAAGTACAAGTCCATTCTTTTTGAAAGAAATTTTAATATTTTGAGGATGAACTTTCAATAAATCCACCTCAACCTTAACCCTAGCACAACTTGGCCTTGTCTTCTTCATGGTGGCCGAATCTAGGGTTAAAGGTTTCCCCCGCCGCCAACGAGAATAGGGCCGATTGGCCAAAGAAATTTGCAAGATTGGGAAATGAGATCCATCCCCAAGCAATATTGATTCCTCCTTCCGATTAAAATTAACATTCCAAATGAATGCTCTCATCAACAACATCTGCTTTCTTTAATCCAAAAACTAGGGCTTGACATCAAAACATCATAATCTTCTTCAATAGAACAACGAATTAGAATATGACGATTATGCAACAACCCTATATTAACCTCAGATTTTAATCCACATTGCTTAGGAATTTCCTTTCGCAAGAAATCAAAATCCGTCCAACCATTTGAAAACTTACCAATTACCGCAAGCTTCAAATTTTGTTGTTCAATCATAACATCAATTTCTTCCTCCTCAAACATAATCATAGGTTCACCATGAAGATATGTGATAGGTTTAATTGGCACGAAAAGGGAGAGGGGGAGGGAGGAGGACGGGCGTTAGGGTTTAGTAGGGTGTCGCCATCGTTTTCGGTTCGTGGTCTTGGAGTCGTGCGCAATGAAAGGGAAAAGCGGGGATGGCGGAAAAGGGGGCCGACTACAGAGAGGTGGTGGCCGTGGTGGGCGGACGGCGTGAGGTGGCGGAAAAGAGAGGCTAGGTTAGGGTTTAGGCGAAAATTTTAGGAGAGAGGGGAGAGCATTTCGGCTAAAAAAAATTATTTAGCCGTAAAATGTTGGCTTTATTTAGCCGTTGAGTGGTTAATTATTTAGTCATTTTTAGCGCGTGGTCTCGGGTTCGAATCCTCCTTATCAATGCACTTCTCCTACCGACCTACTAATCGCCTCCGCTTGTCCCTACACGCTTGAGGATTTTTATGAGTAATTCCATCCGTGTTAGAGACTTGTGGTTAGCTACTCCTTTGCCCCCGAATGGCAATTAATCTCACCTCTGATATGGGAATCGAACCTCGACCTCCCACACATGGTATCCTTAGCCTAACCTTTGACAATTGGGCCAAATGCCGCTGGATAAAAATGTTGGTTTTATTTAGCCGCTGAGTGGTTAATTATTAGTCATTTTAGCGCGTGGTCTCGGTTCGAATCCTCCTTATCAACAGACTTCTCCTACCGACCTACTGAATCGCCTCCGCTTGTCCCTACACGCTTGGAGGATTTTTTATGAGTAATTCCATCCGTGTTAGAGGCTTAGGGTTAGCTACTCCTTCACCCTCGCACGGCAATTAATCTCACCTCGCCGAGCATGGGAATCGAACCCAAGACCTCCCACACATGGTATCCTTAGCCTAACCTTTGACCATTGGGCCAAATGTCGTTGGATAAAATGTTGGCTTTATTTAGCCGCTGAGTGGTTAATTATTTAGTCATTTTATTTTCCCACGTGTCAAGGCCCTAAGTTCGAGTCGCTTAACAATAGGCACCCTCCGCTAGACAACCGCCATACCGCTTGAGGTCATCAACCACCCCTCGCTGGCTTGGGCTCGCCCGAGTGTCCTTTAATCAGTGGCCCTCAGAGGTATAGAGGAATCCGCTGACGCCGGTACTGAGCAGGCCCAACCCCTTTTATTCGCTCGTCAAGAGCATTCGAATAAAATTGCAAGGAATTAATCTCACCCCGCATGGAATCGAACCACTGCCTCCTGCACAAGGAGCATCTCTTAGCCTAACCTTTGACCATTGGGCCAAATGTCGTTGGATGGGTTTAGGGTTTAGGTTTGTGGTTTGTGGTTTAGGTTTGTGGTTTAGTGGTTTGTGGTTTGGGTTTGTTTAGGTTTAGGGTTTGTGGTTTTTTTTTTTTTTGATAATCTACTAGGCTGGGCCTAGGTTATTTTATATATCAAAAGGAAAGTACACGGGCCCTCATGGGGAAATACATCGCTTATCGCCAGGAGTGCAAAAGAAAGAAGAAGCAATAATCAACAGCAATGATCATCACCGAAGTTTATAACATACTGATGATGATACTACAAATGCGATACATAAAAATGAAGATACAATGTAAGCCTAAAGCTATAAGCTACCTCCGCATACAAAGTCTTCAATCGTGTTCATCTCTCGCTATCCCCAAATACTCTAAAATCTGATCATGTAAAAGGAGTCTGGTCCGGACCGATCCGATCTAGTAGTGATGGATGAGGTTCACGTAATCCCTGAGCAAAGATTCGTATTGGAATCAATGGGTTGGTCCGCCGAGCTAGCAATGCATCCGCTACGGCCCCGAGTGTCCGATCTAACTTCTTAGTATCCATCTTCATGTATTTATCATTGCTCGTCAGGTCATATTCGCTATCATCCGCTGCTCGCAACAAGAGTGTAGGGTTGATGTGCTCGCAACCTGCATCGCCTCGTGAAGAGCTCAGAATGATATCCAAAGATGGGCCGTAGTTGTTCGCGTCACAAACTCGCTGCTTCGACGCTACAATCGGCCTTTTCGCATCCATGAATATGTTGATAAAATCGCATCGCCGCTTAGCTTCATCACCATTCGCAGCTCCGATCCGAATATCCTCGCTCCTAAGAATAGCCCTATCCAAACCAATTCCAGAACGCTGTAACTCGTGGGATCTCCTTACCTCGAGTATTATGCCCATAAAAGGATCCAATCCTCTATAGCAAACGGCGATACCTCGTGAGGAAGTCTCTTATACTGGTTTGTCAACCATCGTATCCCTATCCTCATCAAACAAGTCACCATGTCAACAAAATTATCATCTTCACAACCATGTATTCTCATGGTATCAACCTCCACCTCAATATCATCATTATCGCAATAACAAGCTCATTACCACAAATTCTCCCACACTACCGAAGAGGGAATGCTAGTACAAGCTTGGTTCAACGGCACAAAATTCTTGGCAGTGAAGGTAGCTCAAGATTAATGCCAATCAAGAATGGGTCCCACAAGGATACATTTTGGGCAGTAGGGATGAGGGTGCGAGGAGAATATAGGGCTTAGCTTTGGCTTTCCCAATATCCAGCTGGGATACCAAGCAGTGAGTGAGGGAAGGGTGTAGTAACCGGAGGAAGGGTAGGTTCAGGAGTGGGACGGGTCTGTGGAATAAGGGCGCGACTTCAGCGAGGTGTGGAGTGGTCTCGTGGGTCGCTCACAGGAGGAGAGGTGGAGGTCTGCGGGGTTGAGTTGTGGTGGTGGTCAAGTTATAGGCGGGATAGGTAAGGCGTAGGAGGTGCTAGCAATGGCGGATCAGGCATGAATCAGCGCGACTGGGGTTTTGTCTGGTTGCAGAGTAGCGGGTAGGTAAATGAGTGGGGTGATTGGAATTTCAAAGTGTGCTATAGATACTTGTGTGTTTTTGTTCGATGTTGTTTTGGTTAACTTTAGATATTCGGGGTGGATTTGATTCTGATTTTTGGTTTTTGGCTTGACTTGTGGAGTATTTTTCTTTCGCTTTTTACTAGCAACCGCTTGCTACCATTTGGATTTTGGGGCTTTTGGCTTGATTTGTAGTTGGGGGTTTCTTTGGTCGGGTTTGGAATTTTGGGTGGATTGTTTGTTTTGTTTGTATTATCCGGTATTTGGGTTTTGTGGGTTGTCTTTTGGATGGGAGCAGGATGTGTATTTTCTTTGTCCTTCAAGGTCTCATCTCGTGATTGAGTTTCAACACACGCACATCATGTCCTTGAAGGGAACAATTAGTGCAATACTTTGGGAGAAAGTCAAACCGAATCTTGTAAGAGTTTGTTTGAATTCCTCCTTCCGTAGCAATTTGATTCGATATTTTCGGATGTTGACGCAACAAATCTAGTTCGACCTTAACCTTAGCACAACTAGACGGGTCATATTTTTGTCGCATCAACACAAATGGGTCTACCCACCACGTACAATAGACAATAGGATAGACTCATCAAAGTAAATGGTGGAAGGTTAGGAATGAAACCCAAGCCCAAGCTATACTAGTTTCTTTTGTAGGTCAAAGGAAACATCATATTTCATAGTGCAGAAAGGATAGGATTCTCTTGTCTTTAATATCAAAGCCGAAGAGATGGACATAAGCGATCATAATCTTCTTCAATGGAGCATCGAATCGTAATATGACGGCTAAACAAATAACCAATTCTAACTGGGCTTTCAATTTCAACCGCTTAGGTAATTCACCCTCGTAAAATCTATGTTAGGCATGCCATGACTAAATTTACCTATCACCGCCATTTCAAGTCTTGACGCGCAATTAGTACATCAATTTCACTTCTCAAGCAATAATGTAGGTTCTCCGTAAATAATTTACTGCAGGGCTAACTGAGGTTTTATCGCTCGAGCTTTGTGGGCCCGCTGATCCAGCTCCCGAGATGATTGAGAATATGGGCAAATTGAAATCCGTGAAGGACCAGTCAGATATAGCCGCTGTGAGGTCACCATCACTGCATCGCCATCGATCGGCGGCGTTGTTCACGAAAATTCCATTTTGATCCAAAGTCAATGAATTATTGCACGGGTCAGTGGTGGAAAATCGTAGCTTGGATCGACAACCTCGATCGAGGTCGCCTACCACCACATCGCCGCTTATTGACGCCGCCAACTCGGAAAAAATGGAAGATTCCAAATCTGAAGTGCGCCGGAATTTAGTGGGAAATGTAGCTGATGAGACGAACACAACGGTACCACACACCACCTCAACACCACCGACCGCGGAATTTAGCCTCGATCGACGGAAAATGAAATGGTGGTCCCGCTGATCCGGGTAGAATTGAAGGTTGAGAGTGGTGGAAAATGTCGGGTCAAGACGACGGTCGCTGGTACCACCCACTACCGCCGATCAGACTCATCTCACGAAACGAGCGGCGGCGCTGGTTACAATTTCCGACCGTGGTTGTGGTGACGAGAAGCGCGAGGTACGGGTTGGTCTCAAATGACGGCAAGGTGATGCTGAATCTGGTACTTCTTTCCGACGATGCTCGTCGCGAAAATCGAAAAACGACGGAGAACCAACGCTGACCGATTTTTCCGATTTAGACGAGTCGGGCCAGGTAGGTATGGAAATGACGGGGAGACGACGAATCGTTGTGGTGGTCCTGCGTTCAAGACGCCGAGTTGGCCGGACCGAAATCGGCGGCGCATCAGCGCCATCGCTCACGTACGGAAAATCGGATTTAGGGTTAAAAAAAAAAAAAAAAAAAAAAAAAAAAAAAAATGTTGGCTTTATTTAGCCGTTGAGTGGTTAATTATTAGTCATTTTAGCGTGGGTCTCGTTCGAATCCTCCTTATCACTGCACTCTCCTACCGACCTACTAATCGCCTCCGCTTGTCCCTACTGTTGAGGATTTTTATGAGTAATTCCATCCGTGTTAGAGGCTTAGGTTAGCTACTCCTGCCCTCGAATGACAATTAATCTCACTCACGATATGGGGAATCGAACCCAAGACCTCTCACACAAGGTATCCTTAGCCTAACCTTTCACCATCCAAATGTCATTGGATTAAATGTTGGCTTTATTTAGCCGCTGAGTGGTTAATTATTAGTCATTTTTAGCGCGTGGTCTCGGGTTCGAATCCTCCTTATCAATGCACTTCTCCGCCCGACCTACAATCGCCTCCGCTTGTCCCTACACGCTTGGAGGATTTTTATGAGTAATTCCATCCGTGTTAGAGACTTAGGTTAGCTACTCCTTGCCCCCGCAATGGCAATTAATCTCACCTCTGAGCATGGGAATCGAACCCAAGACCTCCCACACAAGGTATCCTTAGCCTAACCTTTGACCATTGGGCCAAATGTCTTGGATAAAATGTTGGCTTTATTTAGCCGCTGAGTGGTTAATTATTAGTCATTTTTAGCGCGGTCTCGGTTCGAATCCTCCTTATCAACAGACTTCTCCTACCGACTCACTAATCGCCTCCGCTTGTCCCTACACGCTTGGAGGATTTTTATGAGTAATTCCATCCGTGTTAGGCTTAGGTTAGCTACTCCCTTCACCCCCGCACGGCAATTAATCTCACCTCTCTGACATGGGAATCGAACCCAAGACCTCCCACACATGGTATCCTTAGCCTAACCTTTCACCATCACAAATGTCGTTGGATTAAAATGTTGGCTTTATTTAGCCGCTGAGTGGTTAATTATTAGTCATTTTTAGCGCGTGGTCTCGGGTTCAATCCTCCTTATCAATGCACTTCTCCTACCGACCTACTAATCGCTCCGCTTGTCCCTACACGCTTGAGGATTTTTTATGAGTAATTCCATCCGTGTTAGACTTAGGTTAGCTACTCTTTGCCCGCAGAATGGCAATTAATCTCACCTCTGAGCATGGGAATCGAACCCGACCTCCCACACATGGTATCCTTAGCCTAACCTTTGACCATTGGGCCAAATGTCTTGGATTAAAATGTTGGCTTTATTTAGCCGCTGAGTGGTTAATTATTTAGTCATTTTTAGCGCGTGGTCTCGGTTCAATCCTCCTTATCAATGCACTTCTCCTACCGACCTACTAATCGCCTCCGCTTGTCCTACACGCTTGGAGGATTTTTATGAGTAATTCCATCCGTGTTAGGCTTGGTTAGCTACTCCTTCACCGCACGGCAATTAATCTCACCTCACGATATGGGAATCGAACCCAAGACCTCCCACATGGTATCCTTAGCCTAACCTTTGACCATCAGCCAAATGTCGTGGATAAAATGTTGGCTTTATTTAGCCGCTGAGTGGTTAATTATTTAGTCATTTTAGCGCGTGGTCTCGAATCCTCCTTATCATCGCACTCCTACCGACTACTAATCGCTCCGCTTGTCCCTACACGCTTGGAGGATTTTTATGAGTAATTCCATCCGTGTTAGAGGCTTAGGTTAGCTACTCCCTTCACCCCGCACGGCAATTAATCTCACTCATGACATGGGAATCGAACCCAAGACCTCCCACACATGGTATCTCTTAGCCTAACCTTCACCATCGGGCCAAATGTCGTTGGATAAAATGTTGGCTTTATTTAGCCGCTGAGTGGTTAATTATTTAGTCATTTTTAGCGCGTGGTCTCAGGTTCGAATCCTCCTTATCAATGCACTTCTCCTACCGACCTACTAATCGCCTCCGCTTGTCCCTACGCTTGAGGATTTTTATGAGTAATTCCATCCGTGTTAGAGGCTTAGGTTAGCTACTCCTTCACCCCCGCAAAATGGCAATTAATCTCACCTCACGATATGGGAATCGAACCCAAGTCGTCCGACACAGGGTCTCCTTAGCCTAACCTTTGACCATGGGGCCAAATGTCATTGGATAAAAATGTTGGCTTTATTTAGCCGCTGAGTGGTTAATTATTTAGTTATTTTAGCGCGTGGTCTCGGTTCGAATCCTCCTTATCAATGCACTTCTCCTACCGACCTACTAATCGCTCCGCTTGTCCCTACACGCTTGGAGGATTTTTATGAGTAATTCCATCCGTGTTAGGCTTAGGTTAGCTACTCACTTCACCCCGCAGAATGGCAATTAATCTCACCTCACGATATGGGAATCGAACCCAAGACCTCCCACACATGGTATCCTTAGCCTAACATTTGACCATCGGGCCAAATGTTGGATTTAAAATGTTGGCTTTATTTAGCCGCTGAGTGGTTAATTATTAGTCATTTTTAGCGCGTGGTCTCGGTTCGAATCCTCCTTATCACTGCACTTCTCCTACCGACCTACAATCGCCTCCGCTTGTCCCTACACGTCGAGGATTTTTATGAGTAATTCCATCCGTGTTAGAGACTTGTGGTTAGCTACTCCTTGCCCTCGCAGAATGGCAATTAATCTCACCGCTGAGCATGGGAATCGAACCCAAGACCTCCCACACAAGGTATCCTTAGCCTAACCTTTGACCATTGGGCCAAATGCTGTTGGATAGAATGTTGGCTTTATTTAGCCGTTGAGTGGTTAATTATTAGTCATTTTTAGCGTGGTCTCGGTTCGAATCCTCCTTATCAATGCACTTCTCCTACCGACTCCACGGACCGCTTGTCCCTACACGCTTGGAGGATTTTTATGAGTAATTCCATCCGTGTTAGACTTAGGGTTAGCTACTCCTTGCCCCTCGCAGAATGGCAATTAATCTCACCACCGATATGGGAATCGAACCTCGACCTCCCACACATGGTATCTCTTAGCCTAACCTTTGACCATCGGGCCAAATGTCTTGGATTTAAAATGTTGGCTTTATTTAGCCGCTGAGTGGTTAATTATTTAGTCATTTTTAGCAGTGGTCTCTGGTTCGAATCCTCCTTATCAATGCACTTCTCCTACCGACCTACTAATCGCCTCCGCTTGTCCCTACACGCTTGAGGATTTTTATGAGTAATTCCATCCGTGTTAGAGACTTAGGTTAGCTACTCCCTTCACCTCGCAGAATGGCAATTAATCTCACCTGAGCATGGGAATCGAACCCGACCTCCCACACATGGTATCCTTAGCCTAACCTTTGACCATCGGGCCAAATGTCGTTGGATAAAATGTTGGCTTTATTTAGCCGCTGAGTGGTTAATTATTTAGTCATTTTTAGCGCGTGGTCTCGTTCGAATCCTCCTTATCAATGCACTTCTCCTACCGACCTACTAATCGCTCTCCGCTTGTCCCTACACGCTTGAGGATTTTTATGAGTAATTCCATCCGTGTTAGAGGCTTAGGTTAGCTACTCCCTTCACCCTCGCACGGAAATTAATCTCACCGCTGAGCATGGGAATCGAACCCAAGACCTCCCACACATGGTATCCTTAGCCTAACCTTTCACCATCGGGCCAAATGTCGTTGGATTAAAATGTTGGCTTTATTTAGCCGCTGAGTGGTTAATTATTTAGTCATTTTTAGCGCGTGGTCTCTGGTTCGAATCCTCCTTATCAATGCACTTCTCCTACCGACCTACGGAATCGCTCCGCTTGTCCCTACACGCTTGGAGGATTTTTTTATGAGTAATTCCATCCGTGTTAGAGGCTTAGGTTAGCTACTCCTTCACCCTCGCAAATGGCAATTAATCTCACCTCCGACATGGGAATCGAACCCAAGACCTCCCACACATGGTATCTCTTAGCCTAACCTTTCACCATCGGGCCAAATGCCTTGGATAAAAATGTTGGCTTTATTTAGCCGCTGAGTGGTTAATTATTAGTCATTTTTAGCGCGTGGTCTCGGTTCGAATCCTCCTTATCAATGCACTTCTCCTACCGACCTACGGAATCGCCTCCGCTTGTCCCTACACGCCGAGGATTTTATGAGTAATTCCATCCGTGTTAGAGACTTAGGTTAGCTACTCCTTCACCCCTCGCAATGGCAATTAATCTCACCGCTGAGCATGGGAATCGAACCCAAGACCTCCCACACAAGGTATCCTTAGCCTAACCTTTCACCATCACAAATGCCTTGGATAAAATGTTGGCTTTATTTAGCCGCTGAGTGGTTAATTATTTAGTCATTTTTAGCGCAGGTCTCGGTTCGAATCCTCCTTATCAATGCACTTCTCCTACCGACCTACTAATCGCCTCCGCTTGTCCCTACACGCTTGAGGATTTTTATGAGTAATTCCATCCGTGTTAGAGGCTTAGTGGTTAGCTACTCCTTCACCTCGCACGGCAATTAATCTCACCGCTGAGCATGGGAATCGAACCCAAGACCTCCCACACATGGTATCTCTTAGCCTAACCTTGACCATTGGGCCAAATGTCGTTGGATAAATGTTGGCTTTATTTAGCCGCTGAGTGGTTAATTATTAGTCATTTTTAGCGCGTGGTCTCGGTTCGAATCCTCCTTATCAATGCACTTCTCCGCCCGACCTACGGAATCGCCTCCGCTTGTCCCTACACGTTTGGAGGATTTTTATGAGTAATTCCATCCGCAGCAGACTTAGGTTAGCTACTCCTTGCCCCTCGCAGAATGGCAATTAATCTCACCGCCGAGCATGGGAATCGAACCCAAGACCTCCCACACAAGGTATCTCTTAGCCTAACCTTTGACCATCGGGCCAAATGCCGTTGGATAAAATGTTGGCTTTATTTAGCCGCTGAGTGGTTAATTATTAGTCATTTTTAGCGCGTGGTCTCGGGTTCGAATCCTCCTTATCAATGCACTTCTCCTACCGACCTACGGAATCGCCTCCGCTTGTCCCTACACGCTTGGAGGATTTTTCATGAGTAATTCCATCCGTGTTAGAGACTTAGGTTAGCTACTCCTTCACCCCGCAATGACAATTAATCTCACCTCCGAGCATGGGAATCGAACCCAAGACCTCCCACACACGGTATCCTTAGCCTAACCTTTGACCATCGGGCCAAATGTCGTTGATAAAATGTTGGCTTTATTTAGCCGCTGAGTGGTTAATTATTAGTCATTTTTAGCGTGGTCTCGGTTCGAATCCTCCTTATCAATGCACTTCTCCTACCGACCTACGGAATCGCCTCCGCTTGTCCCTACACGCTTGGAGGATTTTTATGAGTAATTCCATCCGTGTTAGAGGCTTAGGTTAGCTACTCCTTCACCCTCGCAGAATGGAAATTAATCTCACCTCTGAGCATGGGAATCGAACCCAAGACCTCCCACACATGGTATCCTTAGCCTAACCTTTCACCATCCAAATGCCGTTGGATTAAATGTTGGCTTTATTTAGCCGCTGAGTGGTTAATTATTTAGTCATTTTTAGCGCGTGGTCTCGGTTCGAATCCTCCTTATCAACACTCTCCTACCGACCTACTAATCGCCTCCGCTGTCCTACACGCTTGGAGGATTTTTTTTATGAGTAATTCCATCCGTGTTAGAGGCTTAGGTTAGCTACTCCTTCACCCCGCAGAATGGCAATTAATCTCACCTCTGAGCATGGGAATCGAACCCAAGACCTCCCACACACGGTATCCTTAGCCTAACTCTTCACCATTGGGCCAAATGTCGTTGGATAAAAAATGTTGGCTTTATTTAGCCGCTGAGTGGTTAATTATTAGTCATTTTTAGCGCGTGGTCTCTGGTTCGAATCCTCCTTATCAATGCACTTCTCCTACCGACCTACTAATCGCTCCGCTTGTCCTACACGCTTGGAGGATTTTTATGAGTAATTCCATCCGTGTTAGAGACTTAGGTTAGCTACTCCTTGCCCCTCGCATGGCAATTAATCTCACCTGCTGAGCATGGGAATCGAACCCAAGACCTCCCACACAAGGTATCTTAGCCTAACCTTTGACCATTGGGCCAAATGTCCGTTGGATAAAAATGTTGGCTTTATTTAGCCGCTGAGTGGTTAATTATTTAGTCATTTTTAGCGCGTGGTCTCGGTTCGAATCCTCCTTATCAATGCACCCCTCCGCCGACCTACTAATCGCCTCCGCTTGTCCCTACACGTTGAGGATTTTTATGAGTAATTCCATCCGTGTTAGAGGCTTAGGTTAGCTACTCCTTCACCCTCGCAGAATGGCAATTAATCTCACCTCTGCCGATATGGGAATCGAACCCAAGACCTCCCACACACGGTATCCTTAGCCTAACCTTTGACCATCGGGCCAAATGTCGTTGGATAAATGTTGGCTTTATTTAGCCGCTGAGTGGTTAATTATTAGTCATTTTTAGCGCGTGGTCTCGGTTCGAATCCTCCTTATCAATGCACTTCTCCTACCGACCTACTAATCGCCTCCGCTTGTCCCTACACGCTTGGAGGATTTTTATGAGTAATTCCATCCGTGTTAGAGACTTAGGTTAGCTACTCCTGCCCTCGCAGAATGGCAATTAATCTCACCTCACGAGCATGGGAATCGAACCCAAGACCTCCCACACAAGGTATCCTTAGCCTAACCTTTGACCATTGGGCCAAATGTTGGATAAAATGTTGGCTTTATTTAGCCGCTGAGTGGTTAATTATTAGTCATTTTTAGCGCGTGGTCTCGGTTCGAATCCTCCTTATCAATGCACTCTCCTACCGACCTACTGAATCGCCTCCGCTTGTCCCTACACGCTTGGAGGATTTTTCATGAGTAATTCCATCCGTGTTAGAGGCTTAGGGTTAGCTACTCCTTCACCCCGCACGACAATTAATCTCACCTCGCCGAGCATGGGAATCGAACCCAAGACCTCCCACACATGGTATCCTTAGCCTAACCTTTGACCATTGGGCCAAATGTCGTTGGATAAAATGTTGGCTTTATTTAGCCGCTGAGTGGTTAATTATTAGTCATTTTTAGCGCGTGGTCTCGGTTCGAATCCTCCTTATCAATGCACTTCTCCTCGACCTACTAATCGCCTCCGCTTGTCCCTACACGCTTGGAGGATTTTTATGAGTAATTCCATCCGTGTTAGAGACTTAGGTTAGCTACTCCTTGCCCCGCAATGGCAATTAATCTCACCTCACTGAGCATGGGAATCGAACCCAAGACCTCTCCCACACAAGGTATCCTTAGCCTAACCTTTGACCATTGGGCACAAATGTCGCTGGATAAAAATGTTGGCTTTATTTAGCCGTTGAGTGGTTAATTATTTAGTCATTTTTAGCGCGTGGTCTCGGTTCGAATCCTCCTTATCAATGCACTTCTCCTACCGACCTACTAATCGCTCCGCTTGTCCCTACACGTTTGGAGGATTTTTATGAGTAATTCCATCCGTGTTAGAGGCTTAGGTTAGCTACTCCTTCACCCCGCAAAATGGCAATTAATCTCACCTCTCGATATGGGAATCGAACCCAAGACCTCCCACACATGGTATCCTTAGCCTAACCTTTGACCATCGGGCCAAATGTCATTGGATAAAAATGTTGGCTTTATTTAGCCGCTGAGTGGTTAATTATTAGTCATTTTTAGCGCGTGGTCTCGGTTCGAATCCTCCTTATCATCACTTCTCCTACCTGGACTCACTAATCGCCTCCGCTTGTCCCTACTCGTTTGAGGATTTTTATGAGTAATTCCATCCGTGTTAGAGGCTTAGGTTAGCTACTCCTTGCCCTCGCAGAATGACAATTAATCTCACCTCTGATATGGGAATCGAACCCAAGACCTCTCACACAAGGTATCTTAGCCTAACCTTTGACCATCGGGCCAAATGTCATTGGACGGGTTTAGGTTTGTGGTTTAGTGTTTAGTGGTTTAGGGTTTAGGTTTAGGGTTTGTGGTTTAGGTTTAGGGTTTAGGGTTTTTTTTTTTTTTTTTTTGAATAATCATCCGTGCACGTAGCCTGTGTTTTTATTAATAACAGAAATGAAATGGGGCCCAGAGGAATACAAACAAGTAAAGAGATAGCCCTTTACTTCACCGCTATTCCTATCTAGTGAAGCACAGTCTATCCCGAATGTAAGAAAAAGGACGGCCAAGATAAGATAGTTATGATCATCATAGAGTTTATAATGCACTCTATAATGATGTTACAAATGATGATACTAAGGTAGTAATAATACAAGCACAAAGCTAAGCTCTAAACTCAGACTTATAAAATCTTCAATCCCAAGTACCTTGTCCTCCTCTTCATCTAATAATCTCGATATAAAATCATTTTTCTTTGATTTGTGGTTACCGCCAACGGGATTGTCCGCTTTCTAGCTTGTTTGCCTTGCCGTCATTGTTTGTCTGCCAAGACTCACTGTGTTAGCTCGGGTATTGCTTCCTCGATACTCCTCATCTCAAAGAAATATATCCACGCATCGTGGACTCTCAAACATGTGACCAAGTGCTATTCAAGCTCCTCATCATCAAGTATATCTTCTTCCACACCTTCATCAATAGCAAGCGTCTTGGTTCAGTTCATACGGTTCCATGGCCCAACTCGCTCATCTTCCGTGGAGGAAATAATCATGTCTAATTCCTTAAGACATCTTCAAAATTTGTCATACCATAGAATTCACCATCACTTTCCATTTCTCGATCAAAGGCTTCACGGTTCTCGCAATCTCACTTTGATAGCTTGTGTGAAGAATCCCGTGAAACATATTCATCTCTCTCACCCCGCCTCCCGTCACTATCGCACTCCAAAGATTTGGGCAGTGGTAGTCTTATTGGAAGGAATGTCTGATGAGGCTTTATTTAATGTACAGGTGGTGAGGAAAGGAAAAGGCATTTTTAAGCCAATTTCGGCGGGTTCTGAGGTTGTGGGCTTTGAAGTAGTTTTGGGCTTGTGGTTGATTTTGTTTGATATTGAGTTGGAGCCCGTATCCAAACTGAATTTGACTTGAATTTTCTGGGTTGTTTTAAAAGAGGTTGGGCTTGGGGTCACGATTTGGGTGATGGGTCACTGTTTCGGGGTGGTCACGTTTAGTTCTAATAGGGTTGGAGGGTTCGCCGAGGGGTTCGTGGAAGGGGTTGGGTTTAGTGGGTTGCCGGGCTGGGTTGGAAGCTTGCAGGTCGGGTTTTGGGGTTGGCCTGCCTGGGCGGATGGAACGGGTACCAAAGTTTAGGTTTGTGCCGGTAGTAACGCCTGGGGTTGGTCGATTTGCGGGCGGGGGAGAGTGATGTCTAGACCTGGGGTACCGCGGGTAGGTAGTTGGTTAGATGGGTCGCAGGGCCGAGAGTTGATCGGGTTAGTGGGTCGCCTGTTAGGTGTCGCAGGTTTTGCAAATTAAAGCGGTGATTCGGACGTGGAGGCAGTCGGCGGGGTAGGCGGGATAGGAGGGGGTGGATACGGCAGGGGTGGGGGTGATCCGGGTCACGTGTCGGTTTAATGGGTCGGGTCGTAGTTGGCCGGTCGTCAATGAGTCTGCAGGGTTTTAGGCGTAATTTTAGGTTTTTTGTGGTAGTTTCAGAGTGGGGCCGGGTCGCGTAGATGGGTTTGTGGGTAGGGGTGATCCGGAGGGGCGGTACCGCCCGTGTCGCCTGCCGCGGGTAGGTTTGTAGGCGGGTTGGCGGCTAGGGTTTGGGGGTAGTTTAGGGTTTAGTGTAGGCGGTTTGGGTTAGAGTTCGCCCAAAGAAGAATGGCGCATTCTGGCTAGGGTTTTCGGCGTGTCACGTCGGGGTGGATCCGGGAGGTCTGAGGTAGGTTCCGCGGTTCAGGTGGCCGTAGGTTCCGACGCAGGTTAGGGTTTCCGCGCCGCCATTTATGGTATGGCTTAATTTTTGTGGGGTTTTGATGGAGGGTCGCCGACATAGGGGGGGTGGTTCCGACCGCCATGTTGGCCGGAATTACTTTCCCCGTCGACAAAACAGTATGAGAGGAAGATTTTTGATTTGGATTTGTGGTTTTTCTACTATTTTTTCCCGTGACAACTTGCCATTCATCAGATTTTTTAGATTTTGGATCTGAGTGATTGTTTTTGGACGAAGAGGGAGGGAGAGTAGGGATTTGAGTATTACCTTTGTCAATTGCCAATGATTCCTCCATGGATCCATCACCTTTGTCATCCTTTTTTGGTCTCAATTCCGGATTTAATTTCCAACATACTTCAATATCATGACCTTGAAGTTTACAATTAGTACAATACTTAGGTATAAAATCAAACCTAATCTTTTGCATCTTTGTATGTACTAATCCATTCTTCTTGAAAGAAATTTGAATTTTTTGAGGATGAGCTTTCAACAAGTCCACTTCAACCTTAACCCTAGCACAACTTGGCCTTGTCTTCTTCATGGTGGCCGAATCTAGGGTTAATGGTTTACCCACCGCCGCCGCCAACGTGAACAAGGCCGAATGGCCAAAGAAATTCGGTGGTAGATTTGGAAATGAGATCCATCCCCAAGCAATATTGGACTCCTCTTCTGGATTAAAATCAACATTCCAAATGAATGTTCTCATCAACAACATTTTATTCTTTTCTTTAATCCAAAAACTAGGGCTTGACATTAAGATGTCATAATCTTCTTCTATTGAACAACGAATAAGAATATGACGATTATACAACAAACCTATTGTAACCTCAGATTTAAGGCCACATTGTTTAGGAATCTCCTTCCTTAAAATATCAAAGTCCGTCCAACCATTTGAAAACTTACCAATGACTGCAAGTTTCAAATCTTGTTCTTGAATCATAATTTCAATTTCTTCCTCTTCAAACATAACCATAGGCTCACCATGAAGGTAAGTGATGGGCTTAATGGGCACAGAACTCGAGGAAGAAAGGAGGGGGGCGACGGCGTTGCTAGGGTTTCCTAACGCCGCCGCCGCTGTTTTGACGTGAGACGGGACAGGCGGTGTCGATTTGACCATTTCCAAGAAGGTGGGGGGGTGAGGGGTGGTGGGGGGGTGATGGCCGACCACAGGAGGTGGCCGGCCGGTGGCCACGTCGGCCATGGTGGCCGGAAAAAGGTGGCGGCTAAGGCTAGGGTTTTACCGAATTTTAGGAGAGAGGGGAGAGCAAAATTGCTAATTTTAAAATGTTGGCTTTATTTAGCCGTTGAGTGGTTAATTATTAGTCATTTTTAGCGCGTGGTCTCGGGTTCGAATCCTCCTTATCAACAGACCCCCCCTCCGGCCTGGACCTACGGAATCGCCCTCCGCTTGTCCCTACACGTTTGGAGGATTTTTATGAGTAATTCCATCCGTGTTAGAGACTTAGGGTTAGCTACTCCCTTCATCCCTGCAGAATGGCAATTAATCTCACCTCTGCTGATATGGGGAATCGAACCCAAGACCTCCCACACATGGTATCCTTAGCCTAACCTTTGACCATTGGGCCAAATGCTGTTGGATAAAATGTTGGCTTTATTTAGCCGTTGAGTGGTTAATTATTTAGTCATTTTATTATGTGTTTCCCATGTGCTCAAGGCCCCGAGTTCGAGTCGGCTTAACAATAGGCACCCTCCGCAGACAACCTACCCATACCGCTTGGAGGTCAGACCAACCACCTGGGCTTGGGCTCGCCCGAGTGTCCTTTAATCAAATGGGCCCTCAGAGGTATAGAGGAATCCGCTTAGCCGACGCCGGTACTGGCAGGCCCAACCCCTTTTTATTCGCCTGGTCAAGAGCATTGAATAAAATTGCAAGGAATTAATCTCACCTCGTGTTAAGGAATCGAACCCACTGCCTCCGCATGCGAGCATCCTTAGCCTAACCTTTGACCATTGGGCCAAATGTCATTGGATTAAAATGTTGGCTTTATTTAGCCGTTGAGTGGTTAGTTATTAGTCATTTTTAGCGCGTGGTCTCGGTTCGAATCCTCCTTATCAACAGACTCTCCTACCGACCTACTGGAATCGCCTCCGCTTGTCCCTACACGTTTGGAGGATTTTTATGAGTAATTCCATCCGTGTTAGAGGCTTAGGTTAGCTACTCCTTGCCTCGCAGAATGGCAATTAATCTCACCTCTGATATGGGAATCGAACCTCGACCTCCCACACATGGTATCCTTAGCCTAACCTTTCACCATTGGGCCAAATGCTGTTGGATTAAAATGTTGGCTTTATTTAGCCGTTGAGTGGTTAATTATTTAGTCATTTTTAGCGCGTGGTCTCGGTTCGAATCCTCCTTATCAACGCACTCTCCTACCTGACCTACGGAATCGCCCTCCGCTTGTCCCTACACGTTTGGAGGATTTTTTATGAGTAATTCCATCCGTGTTAGAGACTTAGGGTTAGCTACTCCCTTTGCCCCCGCAGAATGGCAATTAATCTCACCTCACGATATGGGAATCGAACCTTGACCTCCCACACATGGTATCCTTAGCCTAACCTTTGACCATTGGGCCAAATGCTGTTGGATAAAAATGTTGGCTTTATTTAGCCGTTGAGTGGTTAATTATTTAGTCATTTTTAGCGCGTGGTCTCGCGTTCAATCCTCCTTATCAATGCACCTCCTACCGACCTACTAATCGCCTCCGCTTGTCCCTACACGTTTGGAGGATTTTTATGAGTAATTTCATCCGTGTTAGAGGCTTAGGTTAGCTACTCCTTCACCCCGCAGAATGGCAATTAATCTCACCTCTGCTGATATGGGGAATCGAACCCAAGACCTCCCACACATGGTATCCTTAGCCTAACCTTTGACCATTGGGCCAAATGCTGTTGGATAAAATGTATGCTTTATTAATCCGTTGGGTGGTTAATTATTTAGTCATTTTATTATGTGTTTCCGATGTGCCAAGGCCCCGAGTTAGTCGCTTAACAATAGGCACCCTCCGCTAGACAACCGCCCATACCGCTTGGAGGTGACCAACCACCTCTCGGGCTTGGGCTCGCCCGAGTGTCCTTTTTAATCGGGCCCTCTTGTAGGTATAGAGGAATCCGCTTAGCCGACTGGTACTCAAGAGGCCCAACCCCTTTTATTCGCCTCGTCAAGAGCATTCGAATAAAATTGCAAGGAATTAATCTCACCCTGCTGTTAAGGGGACTCGAACCCACGGTCTCCTGCACAAGGGAGCATCCTTAGCCTAACCTTTGACCATTGGGCCAAATGCTGTTGGATTAATGTTGGCTTTATTTAGCCGTTGAGTGGTTAATTATTTATTAATTATTAGCGCGTGGTCTCGGTTCGAATCCTCCTTATCACTGCACTTCTCCTACCGACCTACTAATCGCTCCGCTTGTCCCTACACGTTTGGGAGGATTTTTATGAGTAATTCCATCCGTGTTAGAGGCTTAGGTTAGCTACTCCCTTCACCCCGCAGAATGGCAATTAATCTCACCTCTGACATGGGAATCGAACCCAAGACCTCCCACACATGGTATCCTTAGCCTAACCTTTGACCATGGGCACAAATGTCATGGGTTTAGGTTTAGGGTTTAGTGGTTTAGGTTTAGGGTTTAGGGTTTAGGGTTTGTGGTTTAGGTTTAGGGTTTGTGGTTTAGGTTTAGGGTTTAGGTTTAGGTTTGTGGTTTAGGTTTTTTTTTTTTTTTTTTTTTTGAGTAATCATCCAGCACGTTGCCTGTGTTTTTATTAATAACAGAAATGAAAATGGGGCCCAGAAGGGAGTACAGACTCAATCAGGACAAATCCTTTCACTCGCCTGCTAACCCTGTCTAGGCGAAGCATAGATCTATCCCGAATGTAAAAAGAAAGAAGAAGCTAAAATAAGATAAGCTATGATCATCATAGAGTTTATAATGCACTCTATGATGATGTTACAAAAGATGATACTAAGATAGAGTAGTAGTATAAGAACAAAGCTAGGAAATCTAAACTCTGAACTTATAAAATCTTCTAACCTATGTACCTTTTCCTCTATGTCTTCTAATAGTCCATGGTATTGAATCATTTCTTCTTTGATCTAGTTGTAACAGACAATGGGATTGTCGGTTTGCTAGCTTCCTTCCGTTGACGTAGATTATGTGTTGATGAAGTCCCCGCTCCTTTCTTAGGTGGATCAGGTATTGCTGCCTCTAATCTACTCATCGCTGCATACCTATCTTCTGCGTCTGGAATGTCATGAAACATTTGACCAAGTGCAACCCGAAGATCCTCATCATCCAGAATGTCGTCCTCTGAATCTCCATCAACCGCAAGTGGGCTTGGTACTGGTTCATACGGTTCCATGGCCCAATCCCGTCTATCTTCTTTGAGGAAATAATCATGCGAATTCCTTAAGACATCTTCAAAATTTGTCATGCCATAGAATTCACCATCACTTTCCATTTCGATCAAAGGCTTCACGGTTCTCGCAATCTCACTTTGATAGCTTGTGTGAAGAATCTCGTGAAACATATCCAATCTGTCTCACCCTCCTTCCTCCCGTCACTACCGCATCAAAGGGTCGCGAGTAGTTTTATTGGAAGGAATGTCCGATGAGGTTTTATTCAACGCAAGGTTGAGGAGGGAAGGAAAAGGCATTCTTAAGCCAATTTTGGGTGAATGATTTTTATTGGTTGTGGGCTTGGAATTAGTATTGGGTTTGGTAGTTGATTTTGTATGGGGTTGGTAGTGGAGCCCGTATCCACATAGAATTTGGGCTGTGGTTATTTTGGACTTGTTGAATTGTGTTTGGGCTTTGATTTTGGGCCTTTTATTTGGAGGTTTTAAGGGTAATGGTTTGTAATTGGGGGAATTTGTTGGATCTGGGTTGGGTATGTTTGGGTTGGTCCGGATGTCGGGTCGTAACTCGGGTCGGCCTGTCAGCGGGTAGGGTTTCCGTTGGTTTTTAGATTTTAGGGTATGGTGTCGACGGAGGGGTGATAGGTGTCTAGGACTTGGGTACCGTGGGGGGTAGGTAGTTGGGTAAGTTGGGTTAGTGGTCGCGCACTTGTCCCGTTAACGGGTCGCCCGCCGATTTGGCCGGGTTATGGCGGTAATTTATTGTGTTTTCGGATCCGTGGGGTTGGTCGAGGTGGTTAGGGGTGGGGTAGATCTGGTAGGGGTTGGGTAGTGATCCGATCACTGCCCGGGTCCGTGGGTCGGGCCGATGGTCGCCGGGTCGAGTAATGGGTAGGGTTTGATGGGTTTTAGGATTTTTGAGGTGGTTTTGGTTGGCGGTGGGCGATGTGTGATGGGTAACGGGTAGGGTGGGTCCGCGGTGGGTGGGAGTGGTATGGCCGCGGGTCGCGTGGGTAGGTTTCCGAGTAGGGGTGGCTAGGTTTGGGTAGATGGTTTAGGGTTTGGGTAGGCGGTTTAGTGGTTAGGTCAGCCCATCAGCCATGGCGGCCTTGGGCTAGGGTTTTGGGAGGGTCGACGGGGAGGTGATCCGGGGTTGGCAGAGGTTCCTGGTCAGGTGCCGTAGGGTTCCGAGTGGTATTTCCGGCGCCGTCACATTTTCCGGCGTCGGAAATATTTTTTTGGCTAGAATTTTTAGGGTTTTGCAACGGGGGGGTCAGATCCGTGGTGTTGGGGGTGGTTCCGACCACCATTTTGGCCGGAATTGCTCCCTGAATCTCCAAAACAGTGGGTATTGACGATTTTTGGCTTGGAATGGTGATTTTTCTATTGTTTTTTGCCGTGACAACTTGCCATCCAAATTTATTTGATGGTTTCGGATCTGAGATTGAAATTTTGTCTTTAGAAGGAGGAGGGATATGGTTTTGAGATTTACCTTTTGCCTTGGCCGAATCCTCCATAGTTTCAATGTCATTGTCATCCTTCTTTGGTCTCAAATCCGGATTTAATTTCCAATGTTCTTCAATATCATGTCCTTGTAATTTACAAGTAGTACAATACTTAGGAATGAAGTCAAACCTAATTTTTTGCACTTTTGTAAGAACAATTCCATTCTTCTTGAAAGATAATTGAATTTTTTGAGGGTGAACTTTTAGCAAATCCACTTCAACCTTCACCCTAGCACAACTTGGCCTAGTCATCTTCCTTGTAGCCGAATCTAGGGCAATGGGTTTCCCCACCGCCCGTGAACAAGGCCGATTGGCCATGAAAATTTGGAGGAAGATTTGGAAAAGAAATCCATCCCCAAGCAATGTGACTCCTCCTCGTGATTAAAAGCAACATCCCAAATGAATGTTCTCATTAACAACATCTTATTATTCTCCTTTATCCAAAAACTAGGGCTTGACATCAAAATAGCATAATCTTCTTCGATTGAACACCGAATTAGAATATGGCGATTATACAACAACCCTATTGTAACCTCTGCCTTTAATCCACATTGCTTAGGAATTTCCTTCCGCAATAGATCAAAATTAGTCCAACCATTTGAAAACTTACCAATAACCGCAAGTTTCAAATCTTGTTCTTGAATCATCAAATCAATTTCATCCTCCTCAAACATAACCATAGGTTCACCATGAAGATAGGTTATAGGTTTTAGGGGCACGGAAGTCGAGGAGGAGGGGAGGACGGCGAAGAAGGGGGTTACCGCCAATGTTTTGGACGGAACCGGAGGGGTGGGGGTGGCTTTGACCATTTCTAGGAAGGTGGGGGGGTGTGAAATGGCGGGGGGGTGGTGGCCGACCACAGGAGGTGGCCGGCCGGTGGCCGTGACGGCCATGGTGGCCGGAAGTGGGGTGGCGGCTAGGCTAGGGTTTTAGCGTTTTTTAGGAGAGAGGGGAGAGCAAATTTTTAAAAATAAAATGTTGGCTTTATTTAGCCGTTGAGTGGTTAATTATTTAGTCATTTTTAGCGCGTGGTCTCGGGTTCGAATCCTCCTTATCAACACTCTCCTACCGACCTACGGAATCGCCTCCGCTTGTCCCTACACGTTTGGAGGATTTTTTATGAGTAATTCCATCCGTGTTAGAGGCTTAGGGTTAGCTACTCCCTTCACCCCTGCAGAATGGCAATTAATCTCACCTCTGCTGATATGGGGAATCGAACCCAAGACCTCCCACACATGGTATCCTTAGCCTAACCTTTGACCATTGGGCCAAATGCTGTTGGATGGGTTTAGGGTTTAGGGTTTAGGGTTTAGGGTTTTTTTTTTTTTTTTTTTTTTTTTTTTTTTAATCATCCAGGCTGCCTGTGTTATTTTATTAATAATGAAATGAAACAGTGCCCAAAAGGGAATACAGACTCAATCAGGACATGTCCTATCTCTCGCCTGCTAACCCTATCTAGGCGAAGCTTAGGTCTATCCCGAGTGTAAAAAGAAGGAAGATGCTAAAATCAGATAAGCTATGATCATCATAGAGTTTATAATGCACTCTATGATGATATTACAATTGATGATACTAAGGTAGAATAATAATATAATCACAAAGTGAGGAACTCTAAACTCTGTACTTATAAAATCTTCAAACCCAAGTACCTTGTCCTCCTCATCATCTAGTAATCCTTGGTATAGAATCATTTCTTCTTTGATCTTGGTTACCGCCAACGGGAGTGTCGCTTTTAGCTTGTTTACCTTGCCGTTGTTGCTTTGTTGAAGACTCACTTCTATTCTAGCCTTGGGTATTGCTTCTCAATTCTTTTCATCTCAAAGAACATATCCACCGCATCGTGACGCCCAAACATGTGACCAAGTGCTATCCAAGCTCCTCATCATCAAGTATATCTTCTTCCATACCTTCATCAATAGCAAGCGGTCTTGGTTCAGTTCATACGGCCCATGATCCAATCCCGCCTCATCTTCCGCGAGGCAATAATCATGTCGAATTCCTTAAGACATCTTCAAAATTGGTCATACCATAGAATTCACCATCACTTTCCATTTCTCGATCAAAGGCTTCACGAAGTTCGCAATCTCATCTTTTGATAGCTTGTGAAGAACCCCGTGAAACATATCCATCTGTCTCACCCCACTTTCTCCCGTCACTATCGCACTCCAAAGGAATGGCAGGGTAGTTTTATTGGAAGGAATGTCCATGAGGATTTATTCAATGTACAAGGTTGTGAGGGAAGGAAAAGGCATTCTTAAGCCAATTTCACCGGGCGGTTCTTTGTGTTTGTGGATTTGAAGTACTTTTGGGCTTGGTGATTGATTTTGTTTGAGGTTGAGTAGTGGAGCCCGTATCCAAACTGAATTTGACTTGAATTTTCGGGTTGTTTTAAAAGTGTTGGTTGGGCTTTGGGTCACGATTTGGGCGGGTCACGGGTTTAAAGGGTCACGGGTTTAGGATATATAGGTTTAGTGGTACGGTCAGGGGTGTCTGAGGAATAGAGGGGTAGTTTTAAATGGTTCTGGTCGGGTTAGGGATTGGCCTGGTTTGTAGGTCTGGCCTGCCTGCATCGTATTGTTAAGGTGGGCTTAGGTTTTGGAGTAGATTCGGACGGGTGAGGTTAGTGGGAGTGATGTCTAGGACTAGGGTACCATGGGTAGGTAGGCTGGTTAGTTGGGTCGTAGGGCCGAATTGGACCGGCGAGCTGGCCTGATGAGCTTTGGGTCGTCAAGCCCGTGGGTTGATTTCGAGTGGTGCTTTCGATCCGGGTTTTGACGGCGGGTTGTGGTTAGTAGGTGGGTTGGTCCGCACGGGCGGGGTGGTGGTCCGGGTCACGTGTCGGGTTGGTGAGCCTGCCGGGTCGTAGATGCGTAGGTTTCAAATGGAATTTGTGGTTTGCGCGGTTTTTTGAGAGTGGGGTTGGTCGGGTGGCGGGGGTTGAGGTGGGGCCGAGGGTTGTGGGGACGCCGACCGGGTCACGTGCGTAGCTGGTAGGTTACGTGTCGCGGGTTGGCGCAGTGGGGCGCAGGTTTGGGTAGGCGGTTTTGGGTTAGGGTTTGGCCCAGCAGCAATGGCGGCTGCTGGGCTAGGGTTTGGGGAGGGTTCGACGGGTGGTGTTCGTGGGTCTGAGTTAGGTTCCGCGTCGGTGGCCGCCGGTAGGTTCGGGAATTTTCCAGGCCACGATATTCCGGCCGAAATTATTTTTGGCTTGTATTTTTGTGTTTTTCGATGGTAGGCCTGCTTTTGACGTGAGGTGGTGTTTCCGACCACCATGTTGGCCGGAATTGCTTCCCCCGACGCCAAAACAGTAGAGAATGATGTTTTTTGGTTCGGATTTGTGGATTTTCTGTTATTTTTTCCCGAAACCACCTTCCAACCATCGGATTTGTTGGATTTCGGATCTGGAATTATAGTTTTGGAGGAAGAAGGAGGAAGAGTAGGGTTTTGAGATTTACCTTTGTCATTAGCCACCGAATCCTCTATCAATCCATCACCTTTGTCACCCTTCTTTGGTCTCAAATCCGGATTTATTTTCCAACACCCATCTAAATCATGACCTTGAAGTTTGCAATTAATACAATACTTAGGAATAAAATCAAACCTAATTTTTTGAAACTTGGTATGAACAATTCCATTCTTCTTAAATGAGATTTGAATTTTTTGAGGATGAACTTTTAACAAATCCACCTCAACCTTAACCCTAGCACAACTAGGCCTTGTCTTCTTCCTTGTAGCCGAATCTAGGGCTATGGGTTTCCCCACCGCCGCCGCCAACGTGAACAAGGAAGATTGTCCATAGAAATTTGGTGATAGATTTGGAAAAGAAATCCATCCCCAAGCAATATTTGACTCCTCCTCTGGATTAAATGCAACATCCCAAATGAATGTTCTCATCAATAACATTTTATTCTTCTCTTTAATCCAAAAACTAGGGCTTGACATCAAAATCTCATAATCTTCTTCAATATTACAACGAATAAGAATATGACGATTATACAACAACCCAATTGAAACTTCGGCTTTTAAACCACATTGCTTCGGAATTTCCTTACGCAAGAGGTCAAAATCCGTCCAACCATTTGAAAACTTACCAATTACCGCAAGTTTCAAATCTTGTTCTTCAATCATCAAATCAATTTCTTCCTCCTCAAACATCACCATAGGTTCACCATGAAGATAGGTGATAGGTTTAATGGGCACGGAATTCGAGGAGGGGGGTAGAGGGGCGACGGCGGAACTAGGGTTTACCGCCGCCGCCGCCACTGTTTTGACGGAAAATGGGGGTCGATATGACCATTTCTGAAAAGGTGGGGGGTTGCGTCTCGGTGGTGGGGTGATGGCCGACCACAGGAGGTGGCCGTGACGGCCATGGTGGCCGGAGGAGGGTGGCGGCGGTACCTAGGGTTTGGCCGAAATTTTGAGGAGAGAGGGGAGAGCAAAATTTTGCTAAGTCTTTTTTAAAAAAAATAAAATGTTGGCTTTATTTAGCCGTTGAGTGGTTAATTATTTAGTCATTTTATTATGTGTTCCCCATGTGCTTGAAGGCCCTGAGTTCGAGTCGGCTTAACAATAGGCACCCTCCGCCAGACAACCGCCCCATACCGCTTGAGGTCAGACTGAACCACTCGGGCTTGGGCCTCGCCCGAGTGTCCTTTTTAATAAGTGGGCCCATCTTATAGGTATAGAGGAATCCGTTTAGCCGACTGGTACTCGGGGCCCAACCCTTTTTATTCGCCTCGGTCAAGAGCATTCGAATAAAATTGCAAGGAATTAATCTCACCTCGCATGGAATCGAACCCACGGCCTCTCGCATGCGAGCATCCTTAGCCTAACCTTTGACCATTGGGCCAAATGTTGGATTAAAATGTTGGCTTTATTTAGCCGCTGAGTGGTTAATTATTTAGTCATTTTTAGCGTGGTCTCGGGTTCGAATCCTCCTTATCAATGCACTTCTCCTACTCGACCTACTAATCGCCTCCGCTTGTCCCTACACGCTTGGAGGATTTTTATGAGTAATTCCATCCGTGTTAGAGGCTTAGGGTTAGCTACTCCCTTCACCCCGCAGAATGGCAATTAATCTCACCTCACGAGCATGGGAATCGAACCCAAGACCTCCCACACATGGTATCTCTTAGCCTAACCTTTGACCATTGGGCAGCCAAATGTCATTGGACGGGTTTAGGTTTAGGGTTTGTGGTTTAGTGGTTTAGGGTTTAGGGTTTAGGTTTAGGGTTTGTGGTTTGTGTTTGTGGTTTGTGGTTGGGTTTAGGTTTGTGGTTTGTGGTTTGGGGTTTGTGGTTTGGGGTTTAGGGTTTGGTTAGGGGTTTGTGGTTGTAGGGGTTTGTGGTTTAGGTTTAGGTTTGTGGTTTAGGTTTTGTGGTTTAGGGTTTAGGGTTTAGGGTTTAGGGTTTTTTTTTTTTTTTTTTTTTATATAAACCACAAGGCGTTTGGGCCTAGGTTATTTTATTAATAATGAAAAATAAAAAACATACAGAGTTTTAGAAATGAATGCCAACAGGCTACAAATGAAATAATAACCTATGTATCATTTTGGATCTATGTGTCCAAAATGACAATAGAAAATGTAAAAACTATAAAAAAGATCTAGTCTAAAGAAAGTTCACATCGTAGGGAAATCTCAAGTGAAATTTCCCAAAGGAGGGTGATAGTGTCGAACAGATTGTGTCCCCGGCCCGAGCCCTAGATGCACAATCGCCGATGCCGCTCACAAGATCATGTCTCTAAAACTCTGCAATCCATCATCATATCTGTCACATACCAAACCGCAAAGATAACCTTCCCTATGTGGTGTCGCACCACCAGGAGAATGAGCATAACTAGATGCTAATACCACTCGCTGGTGATAGGTCACCTCATAGTTCCAGTGTTCTCCAACACCAGGTTCAGAACGCCGAATAACTCAAGTGAAGTCTCACTTCTATGATCATGTCTGTGAAGAGCTGTGATACCGTCTCTTCTGTAAGAAAGTCCTCTACTATGTAAATAGGTGTGGTCCTGTATCATGGGTCCTCCAAGTCTGTACCTCTCGGATTTCCAGATGTACAGGATCTGCCTGAATAGTAATGTGATGTAGTCCAGATATCCAGTCAGTAATCTTCTGAGTCTGCTACCTCCAGCTGTCCTGTTCCTCTCTCCTATGTTTGTGTATATCCAGGTGCTCAGAAATCCATGCACGCCGTTGTTTCCTCGTATTAATGAATGATGTTTTACCCGCAAAAAGCAAACCAAGTTAGTAGAAAAGGGTCCTATTATGCTCTCTCCTGCAGGCCGTGAGCATAATAGTGTCTCAGATCCACCAACACCTCACCATAGAACAATCCATCAATAACTCCTGCCTCTTATCCCGAGATAAGGGCATCAATCTTGTCACAATTGAGAATCCTCCCGCTTTACTATCCAATTGATCAAATCTGTGCCTCAACCGCCCATCACAAGAGCCACCGCAAGGTGATCGCCAACCGATTGCCTTCTCTCATGATATGCCGAAAGTAACATTGGCCTCTGCTATCATCTCAAAAATCTCCTCGACCCAAATGATAATTCTCCAAGGGGGTTTCCACTTTTTCATAAGAACCATAAGCATAAGTCTAGAATCAGTCTCAATAATATATGAATGCTGTTGTCTTCTTTTACAGAATCTGACTGCCTCTAAGATAGCCCTAGCCTCTGATACCGTATTTGTAGCCTCATGTATTTCTTTAGCCTCTCGTGATAAACCAAGTTGCCTAAATCATCCCTTACACAAAAAGAAAAGAGCTTCTCTCGATTGCCTCGTAGCCCCATCAAGATACATTTCCAACTTCCAGTCGTCGGAAAGCACCATAAGACCAAAGTGACTTTAGGAATCTCAACCTCTTCCTTAAGTCGAATAAGAATATCATTCCATCTATGAGGTACTGGATTAATCTTCGGTCTCCGCAATCTCACCAAGCTCTGTATAGTTGCCGAAATCTGATAGATGACTCTGGCTACCGTAGTCTGCCTATCATGTCTCACATCATTCCTTCTTTTCCATAACTCCCAAGTGATGATGCTTGGTATAGCATAGTAAATGGGTTTGATTCTGGGTACCACACTTGCATGCCACCACTCATTGATGATCTGATCAAGTGGTAAACCTGTAATAGTAATGCCTGCGATGCCTGAAAAAAGTCTCCATACCTTATGTGCTAACTCACCCTGTGCGAAGACGTGCTCGATAGATTCTTCCTGAGGATTCCTACAACAATTACATTTGGAAGGCATCTCATACCCCCAACTTCTCACAATATCATCCAAAGGAATCTTATTCATCCTAATCCTCCACATATTAAAGGCAATTTTATAAGGAAGACCCTTAACCCAAATTTTCTCATGATTAACCAAGAAAGTCCCCCTATTACGTAGTAACTCCCATGCAGATTTAATGGTGAACTCACCATCAGCCTCTTTAGTCCACCACGGTCTATCTCCCGCATCCACTACATCCACATATCGGGGAGGCATAACCTTCTGAATAATACGATCCACCAGGTCTGTCGGAAGATTCTGCAACAGTATGTCTTCATCCCAAGTACCATTAGTGACCACATCTCTAACAATCAATGACTTCAGAACTACAACGTTGTCCCGACCTCGAATAGCCCCAAACCTACCCAATTATCATCCCGTATGATACCGCTTGCTTGGTTCCGCCACCGATGTATCGATCAACTGTCGCGCAAGGCCCGCATTTTCTTCCAAATCGTGAACCTTTATAGGATCGTGGCGTGATTATGGTATTTAAGATATTTGTTGCTCATAAAGTCTCTCCATAACGAGTTCTTAGTTCCAAGTTCCACCACAACTTAGCAAATAAAGCTTTTGAAATATCTTTCGTGTCTCAAACCAAGACCGCTCCTAAATTGGTAAGCAACATGTTCCCACCGCCCAACGACGCCCCACTCGCCCACTTTATTACTCCGTAAGAATTGAGAAAATATTTTATATAACTTTTAAGGACAAACTCGGAGGATTAGTCGACAAAAGGTGCATAGGCATGGCTCGCAAAACATGATTAACAAGAACAACTCTACCACCAAAGGAAAGAAGATTACCTTTCCAACTCAAGTTTGTTCAATCTTAGTTAAGAGATCATTGTAAAAGGAAAGTTGAGTGTCAGAAATAAAGGACAACCTGTAAGTAATAGGAAAGATTGACGGACATACCGTAAGTTGTTCGATGTCCCGAATAACTATATCGCTTGACGATGTAAATAGAAAGCGCTTTTAGTTTTATTCACAAGTTGCCTGCTTCTTCATACCGCTTAAAACATTCATAATCTTTTGCAAAGAATACCGACAAATGAGAGGCAAAAATAATAGTGTCATCAAGATAACACAAGTGATTAATCTTTGGGCTATGCTTAGGCATCCCAAATCCATGAAATCTCGGTCCTCAAGTAAATTAAGAGCTCGATAACATTTCAAAGAATTATAAATAAGGTAGGAGAGGGGGTCACCTTGTTTTACCCTCGAGAAGATTTGAAGAAACCATGCAGCTTGACCATTAATCAAAATCGAATACCACCATGAGCCACCAACTCATAAATATGACCTATAAAGGTTTCTCCAAACCCCATTTTACGCAAGACTTCCATTAGAAAGCTCCAAGAAAGTCCATCATAAGCCTTAGTCATGTCAAGCTTTATAATAATATTATGACGCTTACCATTCGCATTTCTCGAGCCCGATGTCTTTGGTAATCTCGAGCAAGAAGAATATTCTCAATAATATTTCGCTTTGACAAAACCAAATTGATTCTCGTGAAATCAAGCTAGGTAATAAAGGTGATAACTCATATGGATGACTCTAGAGAAAATTTTATTAATGAAATTGCTAAGACCGATAGACGATGTCCCCAAAAGTATTCACCAATTGCTTTTTAGGAATTAAAATAAGATTAGTGTGAGTGACATACCCGGGAATCTCCCTACCAAGAAAGAAATAATCATGTCCACACGTCATTCCCAATGATCTCCCAACAGTGTCCGATAAAAGATACCATGAAAACCGTCCGACTCTCCAGCGCTGGTGGTTGAGACCAAAGACAGCCTTCTCTAACCTCTTCTTTAGTGGGAATCGATCACTTTTCATTCATCTCGCCACTTACCGCTTATCCTCTATTAAATCCAAGAAGTCAAATTGTGGATTATTAGTCGCTTCGCAAACTGCTCGTGTAGAATCGATAGCCTCATCCGCGATGTCTTTGTCATTCTCGAGCCAAGTGCATCATCCCGAATTCTACTAAGTCAGAACCTCATGCGACCATTAACATTAGCATGAAAAATTTCGAATTTTTGTCACCCTCAAGAAACCAAGACATCCTCGCTCGCTTGTAGAAATCCTCCTCTATAGACTTTGCCTCAAGATTTCAAATTTACTCGCAAAGCTCACCCTATTAACAATCAAGGATCACCAAACAAAATCTCGTGTTTTAATAACTGCTCCAAATCGCTGATATTTTGGAAAATATTGCCAAAATTAGCCCCGCTCCAAGTTGATAGTACTTTTTTAACCTTTTCGCTTTAGTATTGAATTTCCGTAAAGTATTGCCATCTGCATGTTCTCTCCAAATTATCTTCAACAAATACCAAGAAATCCTCGTGTTTAGTCCGTAAATTCGTAAATTGAAATGGTTTGTCAGATTGGACGCAGTCCGCCGCTTGAAATTCATCAAAAGAGGTACATGATCCGAACCCGCGACTAAGTGCGTAATCTCCACCAGGGAATAATTGTTGTAGCTCATCATTACCTAAACATCTATCAAGTCGCCAAACACAAAGGCATCACCGCCGACCATTCCACCAAGTATAAGTAGACTTTAAACCCCAAGTCATTAAGACTACATGTATGAATACAATGTCCAAATCATCGACATCCCCGCCGCACAGGTCTTCCACCATATTTTTCCTCCCGCTTAGTGACAACATTAAAGTCACCTCCGATCAACCAAGGACTATTCATAGAGATCGCCATGTCGAGCATAAAGAATCCCAAAGGTGAATTCTATTACTACACAATCATGAGACCACGCAAGACTAAATTCATACGAGTACTCTATTTTGCAATGCCAAAGTAATCATTGAGGATTGTTTGTCAATGTATCTGTGGTGCCATTCTCAATCAACAAAACCCATATCTTTTCCGGTTGCTATAAAGAGCATAATCCATGCCTAGTTTCCTTCTCGCACCACTCCATTTTTTGTAGATCATGCATGGGTTCAAGAATACCAATCACAAAGAACTTATGTTCATATGGAGATTTATCATCTTGAAAATGCTTTACGAGTATTAACCGATCTTATATTCCGATGATAGCATTCATTTAGATTTAGCTTGGTGTTCCTTCCGGGACTACGCTATAACTTTGGAACTCTTCATAGGTATATTGTTCTCGGATCTACTCACACTTCTTTTCGGCGAGACTTCGCCCTCTATCACTGCTCTCCCTTGTCTATCAAAGTTACTTTGAATATCAATGTTGCTTTTCTTGTCTTTGTTATTGTTGTCCAAAGTATTTGTTATTTTCTGGCCCCCTATATCTGACGTAGAATTATCCTCCTGGTATGGTAATCAGATAATTCTGCTTTCCAACCGCCTCTCGTTAACCGATTTGTCTGTACCTGCAATGTTAGTGGCCAATATTTCCTGTGCAATATGTGAATTATAAGTTCCTGATTCCTCGTAACAAATATATTCCCTTCCTCTTCGCCTTCCTCACACCATCGTTTCTAACTAAATCAAGTATTATTAGAGGTATTTCCTACATTCTTCGCTTGTTTGACTATCCCTACATCATCAATAGCATCCCTACAATCTTCTACCTTATTGTGAATATCCAATATGTTATCATTTTCAACGTCGAAGAATCTCAAGTGGTTTGGAGTAGTAGGAATATCGCCTGTGTTTGGTTATGGTTACGAGATTCGGGCTAATAGGGACGAGTGTGTGTTGGTTTGAAGAGAGTGGTACTACCGGATTAGGAATGGTGAGGAGGTAGTGTCTAAGTTAGAAAAGTGTATTTGTTTAGGGATAGCATCGGTTCTATCTCTTATTCAGCGAGGTATCATGGTGTTGTGTTGCATTATGAGAGGAGTATCCGATCGAGTAGTTAGGAATGTGGGAGTTCTGAGGGGTAATTTCGTGAGAACGAGAGGGTTACTAACTAAGAGTAGAGGCGATTCGGCAGCGGGAAACGAACCTGTGGGAGAGTAGGTTGGGAAATAGTGGAAGTGTAGGAATTTGGTCTTGTGAGAGGCGGTAGGGTCGTAGAGGTTCGATCCTGGGCATTAGGTGGAAAGTGATTATTGTGATTAATAGGGTATAATGATTATTAATAGTAGGAGAGGGGATTCGATCTTTGGAAGAGTTGGAATTCTGTTTATGAGGCTCGTGGGTTCGATCTTGGCTGGGTAGAAATGGTAGAGCTGGTTGGGTATTTAGGAGAGTAGATGTAGGGTTCGAACTGGATAAAGTGGGTATAAAAATGTTATTATTTCGTATGGTTTCAGAGGGGGTTTCGGAGGTGGTTCGATCGTAGGTATGGGTGGGTATAAGGTTCTGTGATATTTTTGTGGCAGTGAGGGATCGAACTTGGGTAGTGGTGTTAGAAGGAATTAAATTAGTAAGGGAATTAGTATTAGAGGGGGTTCGAACTTGGGTGTTGGCGTTAAATAAAAGGGGGTTATGCGCAGTGTATGAGGTTCGAACTGCCTGAGGTCGCTAAAGGGAAGGGAATATTATTTAAATTTTCGGAGGCAGTGGGGGTTCGATCATGGGCTGGAAGGGAGGTTTGGCGCTTAGGGTTTGGGCTTATGGCGGTTTTAGGGTTTCTGGATGGGCTAGGGTTTCTAGAAAGGGTGGTATTAGGGTTTTGAAGTGGCAGATTGTAGGGAAGGGTTTGGGTAGGATTTTGGGGAGTTATTTTTGGTATGTAGGGCGTTATTTGAGGAGGGATTTGGTCAATATTCTGATGATGTCTATCAATGGAAGTAGTAGGATTCCTACCTTGTATATTTTGACTATTATTGGGGTGGTTTAAATGATTTTGAATTAATATATCATCTTTAGAAGAGTCTTTATTATTGACAACTAATTCTTTTCCTAAAATAAGCAGATTTGAATTCGTATTTGAATTAGAATTATCAACTAATATATTATTGTTATTATTAAGAATCTTACCATGTTGATTTAGATTATTATTAGTATCACTGATATTTAAATTATTTCCTAAATTAATAAGTAGGTTTGAATTCGAATTGGACTTAGAATTATTATCTAATCTATTATTAATATTATTAATATTCTTACCTAGATGAATTAGATTATTTTTAGGAACATATCTTTTATTCTGAACTACCTTCCATCCATTAATCTTTTCCAAATCTCCTACTACTTTACCACTACCTAAAATTCGACCCATATTGATTAGAAGTACTAGCGCACTAATTATTACTAGGAAGATTTTTAGGATGAATTAGAGAATCATTATTATTACCATTAATGCTTCCTAGGGTTTCTTTCCCCTTACCATTTCCGTCACCCCTAGGATTAGGGTTCCGCCTATGTTTAGCCTGAGCGCCGTCATCACCCCCTTCTCCCTTCTTTCCGTCATCTTCCACCTCTTCTCCCTCCCTCCCGTCGTCTTTTCCCCACCAAAGATACTGCCTACCCTATCCCCTACCCCGTAATTATCAACATTATACAATTCAGGGTGTAGATTCCAACAGTTATAACGATCATGGCCTTGCAGTTTACAAACATTACAAAATTTAGGAAGATAATCATAGTTAATAGAACCATCATGTGACTTAACTTCTTCCCCATTCTTTACCCGGATAAGAACTCTTTAGGTGATTATGAAGTAAATCTAATTCAACTTTGACCCTAGCACGCCTAGGTCTAGTTTTGTTGTGGTAGCAAGATCAATCATTAAAGGCGCACTGGCTGCTAAGCTAATAAGAGTTGTTCTTTACCAAAATAGTGGAGGAAGAGTTGAAATGAAATCCATGCCATGGCTAAACTTGTTTATTCTTCTTGATTGAACCATGGTGTCCATTTGAATGTCCTCATTGGATAGGACCATCCTTTCTCCTTAATCCTAAACATTGGTTTGGATAGCAAGGTCATATAATCTTCGAAAAGTTTGCATCGAATCAAGATATCGATTACAAAGTAGTCCAATCTTTCCGTGCCTTTGAGCTCACATTGTTTTGGAAGTATTGCACGGTGTAGCAATTTCTGGCCATCCATAACTAAACTTACATACAACTGCATCTTGTAACTCTGGTTGCTCGATCATCATCTCAAGTTCTTTAATATCAAAAGCGTTACCGCTTGCTCACCATGGATATATTCAATAGTTTTGATAGGAATGGTGTTTTCCTTCTGTGTGGGTATTGTTATCGCTTCCGACGTCGGAGGTGGTGTTTCCGACGCCGCTTGTAGTGGTGGTTTAGACGTCGGGTGGAAGAGATCGGCGTAGCGGTCAGATCGTGGTTTCTGGTAGTTGTAGTGGTTGTTGGTGGTGGGTCAACCACCGGTGGAGGTTGTCCAGTGGCCACAATGGCCATACTGGCCGTGATAAGGTCGCCGGAGTTTGGCCTTAGTTTCGCCGGAAATCGTATCAAAGAGGAGAGAGAAGAGAGCAAAAATCTTTAAATGTTAAAATTAAAATGTAAAAAATAAAATAAAATGTTAAAATGTTGGCTTTATTTAGCCGTTGAGTGGTTAATTATTTAGTCATTTTTAGCGCGTGGTCTCGGGTTCGAATCCTCCTTATCAATGCACTTCTCCGCCCGACCTACTAATCGCCTCCGCTTGTCCCTACACGTTTGGAGGATTTTTATGAGTAATTCCATCCGTGTTAGAGGCTTAGGTTAGCTACTCCTTCACCCCGCAGAATGGCAATTAATCTCACCTCTGATATGGGAATCGAACCCAAGACCTCCTACATGGTATCTCTTAGCCTAACCTTGACCATTGGGCCAAATCTCGCTTGGATTAAAATGTTGGCTTTATTTAGCCGTTGAGTGGTTAATTATTAGTCATTTTTAGCGCGTGGTCTCGGGTTCGAATCCTCCTTATCAATAGACCCTCCTACTCGACTGCGGAATCGCCTCCGCTAGTCCCTACACGTTTGGAGGATTTTTATGAGTAATTCCATCCGTGTTAGAGACTTAGGTTAGCTACTCCTTTGCCCCCGCAGAATGGCAATTAATCTCACCTCTCCGATATGGGAATCGAACTCGACCTCCCACACAAGGTATCCTTAGCCTAACCTTTGACCATTGGGCCAAATGTTGGATAAAATGTTGGCTTTATTTAGCCGTTGAGTGGTTAATTATTTAGTCATTTTTTAGCGCGTGGTCTCGGTTCGAATCCTCATTATCAACGCACTCCTACCGACTCACGGAATCGCCTCCGCTTGTCCCTACACGTTGGAGGATTTTTATGAGTAATTCCATCCGTGTTAGAGGCTTAGCTACTCCTCTTCACCCCGCAATGGCAATTAATCTCACCTCTGCTGATATGGGGAATCGAACCCAAGACCTCCCACACATGGTATCCTTAGACTAACCTTTGACCATTGGGCCAAATGCTGTTGGATGGAATGTTGGCTTTATTTAGCCGTTGAGTGGTTAATTATTAGTCATTTTTAGCGCGTGGTCTCGTGTTCGAATCCTCCTTATCAACAGACCCCCCCTCCGGCCTGGACCTACGGAATCGCCCTCCGCTTGTCCCTACTCGTTTGGATTAATTTTTATGACTCATTCCATCCGTGTTAGAGACTTAGGTTAGCTACTCCTTTGCCCCCGAATGACAATTAATCTCACCTGGCCGATATGGGAATCGAACTCGACCTCCCACACATGGTATCCTTAGCCTAACTTGACCATGGGCCAAATGTTGGACGGGTTTAGGGTTTAGGGGTTTAGTGGTTTAGGTTTAGGGTTTAGGTTTAGGTTTAGGGTTTGTGGTTTAGGGTTTAGGTTTGTGGTTTAGGGTTTGTTTAGGGGTTTAGGGTTTGTGGTTTTTTTTTTTTTTTTTGAGTAATCATCCGTGCACTGGCCTGTGTTTTTATTAAAACAGAATGAAAGGGGGCCCAGAAGGGAGTTACAAACTAATAAAGGGATAGCCCTTTACTTCGCCTGCTAATCCTGACTAGGCGAAGCTAAAGTCTATCCCGAATGTAAAAAGAAAGAAGAAGCTAAAATAAGATAAGCAATGATCATCATAGAGTTTATAATGCACTCTATGATGATGTTACAGATGATTATACTAAGGTATAGTAGTAATATAAGAACAAAGCTAGGAAATCTAAACTCTGAACTTATAAAGTCTTCTAACCCAAGTACCTTCTCCTCCTTGTCTTCATGCAGTCCATGGTATAGAATCATTTCTTCTTTGACCTAGTGGTAACTGACAATGGAATAGTCGGCTTACTAGCTTCCTTTCGTTGGCGTAGATTATGTGTTGATGAAGTCCCCGCTCCTTTCTTAGGTGGACTGGGTATTGCTGCCTCTAATCTCTTCATCTCTTCAAACATATTTTCAGGGTCAGGGACACCATGAAACATGTATCCAAGTGCTATCTGAAGCTCCTCGTCATCTAGAATGTCGTCCTCTGAATCTCCATCAATAGCTAGTGGGCTTGGTTCTGGTTCAAACATTTCCAAGGCCCATTCCTGTCTATCTTCTTCTGAGGGGACAAACATCTCCAAATATTCTTGTACAGTCATATGTGCATTTCTACTGCTTAGGGTGTCCTTTAAAACATCCTCAAACTTTGTCATACGACAGAAGTCACCTTCCAATTCCATTTCCTTATCAAAGGCCTCCCGAAGTAATGCTATGTCTGATTCTGACCACTTGTGCTCATAATCATTATTAGACTCTTCTCCTTCCGTATCACACCACTTCCTCCTTATACTATCAGTCTCAAAAGTTTTGGAAGTGGTAGGGTTATTAGAAGGTATATCTGATGAAGATTTATTTAGAGTACAAGGTTGTGGAGGGAAAGAGAAGGCATTTTTAAGCCAATTTCAGGCTGGGTTTTGAGGTAGCTGGCTTTGAATTAGATTTAGGTTTATTGTTGATGTTATTTGAGGATGGGTAGTGGAGCCCGATCCAAATAGAATTTGGGCTTGAATTGTCTTGGATTTTTGAAAGGTATTTGGGCTTGATATGGGCTTTTTATTTAAAGGTTTTGTGCGGTAATTGTTTGTGGTTTGGGGGATTTGGCTGGTCCAAAGGGGTCTGCTTTGGTCATTGGCCGGGTTTCCTGCCTGCTTCCGGTCGGGTCGGGCTTGATGGTGGTGTTTCCGGTTTTATAGGTTTGTGGGGTGGTTTCAGGTGGCGGATTGATGCCTGGCCCATGGCCGAGAGGGGGGGTAGGTTAGTTGGGCCACAGGGTTTAAGGTCGGGCGTAAATTGAACGTCAAGAGCCGCCCGTCAAAACAGCTGGTTGGGTTTCACGGATTTGTAGGGTGTTTTGTCTTTCGTTTTTGTCCGCGAGGTTGCGTGATCCGCGAGGGGGTTGGATCCGCAGGGGTAAGGTAGAATTCGGGCCGGATGTCGTCAATGGGTCGGGTCACCGCTTTCGGCCCGTCACGCCGTAGGTTTAAGTGGCGCTAGGGTTTTGGATAGTGTTTCGGTTGGCGGTTGAACGGCGGGGTGGGTCCGCGAGGGGGTGGTCCGATAGGTGGGGTGGATATGGCCGGGTTGGTCACGTGGTTTCCGGCGTCAGCGGCGCTAGGGTTTTGATGGTGGATTAGGGTTAGGGCTGTGGTATTGGGCGAGGGATGTAGCTAGTTAGCCCACCGCCACGGCTTCGGGCTAGGGCGAGGTAAGGCAAAAGCGGTGGTTCTGGTAGGTCGGCAGAGGTTCCGCGGTCGTGCGCATGGTAGGTTCCGAGGATTTTCCGGCCGCCGATTTTCCTGGCGTCAAAATAAAATTTTGGATGGAATTTTTAGGATTTTTCGACTGTGGTATCTTTTCCGACGTCTTGGTGGTGGTTCCGACCTCCAAAGTGACCGGAACTGTGTTTGACGGAAATTTTGGGTTTTGATTTGTGGTTTTTTTTGTCTTTTTTCCCGTAACCACCTGCCATCCGTTAGGATTCGGATCTGGACGATGGATTTTGGAGGAAATAGAAGGGGGAATAGGGTTTGGAGTATTACCTTTTGTCAAATCCGCCGCCTTTTCCATAGATTCATCAACTTTGTCATCCTTCTTTGGCCTCAAATCCGGATTTAAATTCCAACATCCTTCAATATCATGTCCTTGTAATTTGCAAGAAGTACAATACTTAGGAATGAAATCAAACCTAATTTTTTGCACTTTTGTATGAACAATTCCATTCTTCTTGAATGAGATTTGAATTTTTTGGGGATGAACTTTTAACAAATCCATTTCAACCTTAACCCTAGCACAACTGGGCCTAGTCTTCTTCCTTGTAGCCGAATCTAGGGCTATGGGTTTCCCCACCGCCGCCGCCAACGTGAACAATGAAGAATGACCAAAGAAATTTGGTGGAAGATTGGGAAATGAGATCCATCCCCAAGCAAT
Organism: Przewalskia tangutica; assembly: GCA_029844215.1. NCBI lineage: Eukaryota > Viridiplantae > Streptophyta > Magnoliopsida > Solanales > Solanaceae > Przewalskia > Przewalskia tangutica. The sequence goes on along the minus strand of JAQGDG010000503.1, from coordinate 61,437 downwards.
ATTTGACTCCTCTTCCGGATTAAAATTAACATTCCAAATGAATGTTCTCATCAATAACATTTTATTCTTCTCCTTAATCCAAAAACTAGGGCTTGACATTAAGATGTCATAATCTTCTTCAATTGAACACCGAATAAGAATATGACGATTATGCAACAAACCTATGGTAACCTCAGATTTTAATCCACATTGCTTAGGAATTTCCTTTCGCAAGTAATCAAAATCCCAACCATTTGAGAACTTACCAATTACCGCAAGTTTCAAATTTTGTTCTTCAATCATAAAATCGATTTCATCCTCCTCAAACATCACCAGGTTTCACGTCAAGGTATGTGAGGAGGCGAAGGTCGACGGCGGCTTAGGGTTTTCGCCGCCATCGCTAAGCGGTAAACCAGGGGTCGATTTGAGCATTTCTGAAGGTGGGGTGGTGTGCGGGACGGAGGTGGTGGCCGACCACAGTGAGGTGGCCGGCCGGCCACGACTGGCCATGGTGACGCTAGATGATTAAAGGGGCGGCTAGATTTTTAGGAGAGGGGAGAGCAAAATTTGCTAAAAATCAAAATGTTAAAAAAAATTTATTTAGGCTGAGTGGTTAATTATTAGTCATTTTAGCGCGTGGTTGGTTCGAATCCTCCTTATCAATGCACTTCTCCTACCTGGACTACGCTCCGCATTCTCCTACACGCTTGGAGATTTTTATGAGTAATTCCATCCGCTAGGAGACTTAGTTTACCTTTGCCCTCGCAGAATGGCAATTAATCTCACTCATTGAGCATGGGAATCGAACCTTGACCTCCCACACATGGTATCCTTAGCCTAACCTATCAGCCAAATGGCCTCATTGGATAAAAATGTTGGCTTTATTTAGCCGCTGAGTGGTTAATTATTAGTCATTTTTAGGTAGCCGTCTGGTTAATTATTAGTCATTTTTATCACTGCACTCTCCTACCGACCTACTATCGGACCGCTCCGCTTGTCCCTACACGTTTGGAGGATTTTTATGAGTAATTCCATCCGTGTTAGAGACTTAGGTTAGCTACTCCCTTGCCCCGCAGAATGGCAATTAATCTCACCTCTGAGCATGGGAATCAACCCAAGACCTCCCACACAAGGTATCCTTAGCCTAACCTTGACCATTGGGCCAAATGCATTGGATAAAAAAATTGGCTTTATTTAGCCGTTGAGTGGTTAATTATTAGTCATTTTTAGCGCGTGGTCTCGGGTTCGAATCCTCCTTATCAATGCACTCCTCCTACCGACCTACTTAATCGCCTCCGCTTGTCCCTACACGTTTGGAGGATTTTTCATGAGTAATTCCATCCGTGTTAGAGACTTAGGTTAGCTACTCCTTCACCCCGCAGAATGGCAATTAATCTCACCTCACGAGCATGGGAATCAACCCAAGACCTCCCACACATGGTATCTCTAGCCTAACCTTTGACCATCGGGCCAAATGTTGGATAAAAGTTGGCTTTATTTAGCCGGTGAGTGGTTAATTATTAGTCATTTTTAGCGCGTGGTCTCGGTTCGAATCCTCCTTATCAACGCACCCTCCTACCGACCTACTTTAATCGCTCCGCTTGTCCCTACACGTTTGGAGGATTTTATGAGTAATTCCATCCGTGTTAGAGACTTGTGGTTAGCTACCCTTGCCCTCGCAGAATGGCAATTAATCTCACCTCGCTGATATGGGAATCGAACCCAAGACCTCCCACAAGGTATCCTTAGCCTAACCTTTGACCATCACAAATGCTATCGGATAAAAATGTTGGCTTTATTTAGCCGTTGAGTGGTTAATTATTAGTCATTTTTAGCGCGTGGTCTCGTTCAATCCTCCTTATCAACGCACTCTCCTACCGACCTACTGACCGCTCCGCTTGTCCCTACACGTTGGAGGATTTTTGAGTAATTCCATCCGTGTTAGAGACTTAGGTTAGCTACTCCCTTTGCCCCGCAGAATGGCAATTAATCTCACCTCTGATATGGGAATCGAACCTCGACCTCCCACACGGTATCTCTAGCCTAACCTTTGACCATCGGGCCAAATTCATTGACGGGTTTAGGGTTTAGGGTTTGTGGTTTAGGGTTTGTGGTTTGGGTTTAGGGTTGTGGTTTAGTGGTTTGTGGTTTAGGGTTTGGGGTTTAGGTTTGTGGTTTGGGGTTTGGGGTTTCTGGTTTGGGGTTTGTGGTTGGGTTTTGGCCTGGGGTTTTGGGTTTGGGGTGTGGGGTTTGGGGTTTTGGGGTTTGGGTTGGGTTTGCCTGGGTTTGGGGTTTGGCCTGGGGTTTGGGGTCAGTTTGGGGTTTGGGTTTGGGGTTTCTGGGCCTGGGGTTTGGGTTTTGGGTTTGGGCCTGGGCCTGTGCCTGGGGCTCCGTTTGGGGTCTGGGGTTTGGGGCCTGGGGTTTGGGGTTTTTGGGGTTTGGGGTTTGTGGTTTAGGTTTAGGGTTTTTTTTTTTTTTTTTAGATAATCCACTAAAGCCATGGGCCTAGGTTATTTTATATATCAAAAGGAAATATACTGGCCCCGTAGGGAAATACATCGCCATCGCCAGGAGTGCAAAAAGAAAGAAGAAGTAATCAACAGCAATGATCATCACCGAAGTTTATAACATACTCGATGATGATACTACAAATGCGATACAAACAAAATGAAGATACAATGTAAGCCTAAAGCTATAAGCTACCTCCGCATACAAAGTCTTCAATCAATTGTCTCATCTCGTCATCCCCAAATACTCTAAAAATCTGATCATGTAAAAGGAGTCCCGGTCCGGACCGATCTGGATCTAGTAGTGATGGATGAGGTTGCCACGTGGTAATCCCTGAGCAAAGATTCAGATTGGAATCAATGGGGTTGGTCCGCCGAGCTAGCAATGATCCGCCATGGCCCCGAGTGTCCGATCTAACTTAAGTATCCATCTTCATGTATTTATCATTGCTCGTTGTGGTCATATCGCTATCATCTGTTGCTCGCGCGATGAAGAGTGTAGCCGATGTGCTCGCAACCCGCACCGCCTCGTGGAAGAGCCTCAGAATGATATCCAAAGATGGGCCGTAGTTGTTCACGCCACAACTCGCCGCTTCGACGCCACAATCAGGTTTTCGCATCCATGAATATGTTGATAAAATTGCATCGCCGCTTAGCTTCATCACCATTCGCACTCCGATCCTCGAATATCCTCTCCTAATAGGAATAGCCCTATCCAAACCAATGAACGCCCGGTGTAACTGTGGGATCTCCTTACCCTCGAGTATTATGCCCATAAAAGAATCCAATCCTCTATAGCAAAATGCGATACTGTGAGTGAAGTCTCTTATAGCTGGTTTGTCAACCATCAGATCCCTATCCTCATCAAACAAGTCACCATGTCAACAAAATTATCATCTTCACAACCATGTATTCTCATGTATCAACCTCCACCTCAATATCATCATTATCAGCAATAACAAGCTCATTACCACAAATTCTCCCCACACTACCGGAAGAGGGAATGCTAGTACAAGTTTGGTTCAACGGTACAAAATTCTTGGCTAGTGAAGGTAGCTCAAGATTAATGCCAATCAAGAATGGGTCCCGACGGGCGATACATTTCAAGGTAGGGGATGACGCGTGCGCGAGGAGAATATAGGCGTTTTGGCTTTCCCAATATCCAGCTGGGATATCGGGTGAGTGAGCGAGTGGAAGGTGTAGTATCCGGAGGAAGGGTAGGTTCCGGAGGTGGATGGGTTCATGTGGAATAAGGGTGCGACGTCGGGTGAGGATAGCGGAGTGGTCTCTGGTGGGTTTGGCTCAACAGGAGGAGGGAGGTCTCGTGGGCTTTGAGTAAGTGCTGGTTATAGTAGAGGCTACGGGATAGGTAAGGGCGTAGGAGGTGCAATGATGGAAGGGATCAGGCCATAAATTGAAAAGGAGTGTTTTTGTTGATGGATTTGAGAGCAGGGTAGGTAATGGATCGGGGTGATTGGAATTTCGGGGGTGCTATAGAGACTTGTGGTTTTTGTTCGAGGTTGTTTTTGGTTAACTTTAGATATTCTGGATTTGATTCCCAGATTTTTGGTTTTGGCTTTTGGACTCAGGAGTATTTTTCTTTCGCTTTTTACTAGCAACCGCTTGCTACCATTTGGATTGGGGCTTTGGCTCGAATTGTAGTTTGGGGGTTTCTTGGTCGGATTTGGATTTTTGGGTGGATTGTTTGTTTTGTTTGGATTATTCGTGGATTTGGGTTTTGTGGTTGTCTTTTGAGGAGGGGAGCAGGATGTGTATTTTCTTTGTCCTTCAAGGTCTCATCTCGTGATTGAGTTTCAACACCCGCACATCATGTCCTCAAGGAACAATTAGTGCAATATTTTGGGAGAAAGTCAAACGAATCTTGTAAGAGTTTGTTTGAATTCCTCCTTCGAGCAATTGATTTGATATTTGGGGTGTTGACGCAACAAATCTAATTCGACCTTAACCTTAGCACAACTAGACGGTCATATTTTTGGTAGTCAGATCAACACAAATGGGTCTACCAATAGCGTACAATGCATACAGGATAGACTCATCAAAGTAGACAAGCGGAAGGTTAGGAATGAAACCCAAGCCTAAGCTATACTAGTTTCTTTTGTAGGTCAAAGGAAACATCATATTTCATAGTGCGAAAGGATAGGATTCCTCTTGTCTTTAATATCAAAGCTGGAAGAGATGGACATAAACAGATCATAATCTTCTTCAATCGAGCATCGAATCGCAATACGACGCTAAACAGATAACCAATTCTAACTGGGCTTTCAATTTCAATTGTTTAGGTAATTCACCTCGTAAAATCTATGTTAGGCATGCCATGACTAAATTTACCTATTACCGCCATTTCAAATCTTGACGCGCTATCAACACATCAATTTCGATTGTAGCAATAATGCTTGTTCTCCGTAAATAATTTACCTTTTTAAAGCTAACGAGGTGGTATTTGACCATTCGAAGCTTTTGGGACCCGCGATCCATTGTCGAGATGATGATTGTAGAACATGAGCAAACCGAATTGTGTAAGATCGGTCAGTACGCGCTGTGGGTCAGACCATCATTGCATCGCCATCGATCAAGCGCCATTGTCACGAAAATTCCATTTTGATCCACAACAATGAATTATTGCACGGGTCATTAGTGGTGGAAAATCGGAAGAAATGGATCGACAACCTCGCCGAGGTCGCCTACCATCGCCGCCATTGACGCCGCCAACTCGCCGGAAAAAATGGAAGATTCAAAACTGAAGTGTTGACCGTCGGAATTTAGTGGGAAATGTAGTGCTTGATGAGACGAACACAATGGTACCACACACCACCCTCAACACCACTGACCGGCCGAATTTCGCCAACGATCGGAAAAAGGAAATGCGGTCCCGCTGACCGTAAAATCAAGGTTGAGTGGGTGGAAAATGTCGGTCAAGACGACGGTTGCCGGGTACCACCCACTTCGCCGATCAGACTCGCCACGAAAAGAGCCGCGCGCTGGTTACGTGATATGCCGATCTGGTGGTTGTGGAGATCGGAGGAGCGTCGAGGTACGGGGATGGTCTCAAAATGTCGACAAGGTGATGCTGAATCTGTTGGTACCTTCCCCTTTCGTCGACGAAGCCTGAGGTCGCCGGAAAATCCAAAACACGATCGGAAACCTGGGAGTTTTTCGATCTAATTTTCCCGGCGATTTAGGAAGAGTCGAAGATCGCGAGGTAGGCTGGAACGACGGGAGACAAGACGAGACGTTTGCGTGGTCCCGTTGTCGGTGCCTGAGTTGGCGGACCGCGAAAGTCTGCCATCAGAATGCTTAGTGGTTTAGGTTTGTAGGGTTTGTGGTTTGTGGTTTAGGTTTAGTGGTTTAGGTTTCAGGTTTAGGTTTTTAGGTTTGTGGTTTAGGTTTAGTGGTTTAGGTTTAGGGTTTAGGGTTTAGTGGTTTGTGTTTGTGGTTTAGGTTTAGTGGCCCAGGTTTAGGGTTTAGGCCCAGTGGCCTGTGGCTCAGTGGCCCAGTGGTTTAGGTGGCCTAGGCCTGTGGTTTAGGGTCAGTGGTTCAGTGGTTTAGGGTTTGTGTTTAGGGTGGAGGCCCAGTGGGTGGCCTGTTTAGGCCCAGGGTTTGTGGCCCAGGCTCAGGAGGTTTAGGTTTGTGTTTAGTGGTTTAGGTTTAGGTTTAGGTTTAGGGTTTGTGGTTTAGGGTTTAGTGGTTTAGGTTTGTGGTTTAGGTTTAGGTTTGTGGGGTTTAGTGGTTTAGGTTTAGGTTTTTTTTTTTTTTTTTTTTTAGCTAATCCACTAAAGTCATGGGCCTAGGTTATTTTATTAATAATGAAAACAAAAAAAAAAAAAAACATACAGAGTTTGAGAATAAATGCCAACAGGCTACAAACTGAAACAAATAACCTATGCATCATTTTGGATCTATGTGTCCAAAATGACAATATAAAATGTAGAAAACTATAAAAAAGATCTAGTATAAAGAAAGTCTGCCAATGTAGAGGAAATCTCATGTGAAATTTCCCAGAGTAAAGTGGTGATAGTGTGTCGGTGCGATTGTGTCCCCGCCGAGTCCTAGATGCACAACTCGCCGATACTCGCCTACTGTAGATCATGTCTCTAAAACTCGCAATCCATCATCATATCTCACATACCAAACCGCAAAGATAACCTTCCCACGTGTGTCGCACTACCAGAGAACGAGCATAACTAGACGCTAATACCACTCACCGTGATAGGTCACCTCATAGCCGGTGTTCTCCAACGGTCGGTTCTGAAACGCCGAATAACTCGCCTAAGTTCGCTTCTATGATCATGTTCGGAAGAGTCGTGATACCGCTCTTCGCCGAAATTTCTACTATGTAAAGAGGTATGGTCCTCGTATCACGGGTCCTCCAAGTCTGCACTTCTGATTTCGGATGTACAGGATCTGCCTGTATAGTAATGTGCTGTAGTCCGTATATCCGCAAGAATCTTCGAGTCCGCTACTCCATTGTCCTGCTCTCTCCTTTGTTTGTGAATATCCAGTGCTCAGAATATCCATGCACTTTGTTGTTTCCCCAATAATGAATGATGTTTTACCCGCAAAAAGCAAAACAAGTTAGTAGGGGCCTATTATGCCTCCTCCCAAAGGGTGCGAGCATAATAGTGTCCGTGGTTCGATCAACACCTCACGATTGAACAATCCATCAATAATTCCTGCCTTTATCCTCGAGATAAGCGGCATCAATCTTGTCACAATTGAGAATCCTCCCGCTTTACTATCCAATTGATCAAACCGAGCCTCAACCGCCCACCGCCAAGAGCCAAATTCGCTAGGTGATCGGCCAACTGATTGCCTTCTCTCATGATGTGCTGAAAAGTAACATTGGCCTCTACTATCATCTCAAAAATCTCCTCGACCCAAATGATAATTCTCCAAGGGGGTTTCCACTTTTTCATAAGAACCATTAGCATAAGTCTAGAATCAGTCTCAATAATATATGAATGCTGTTGTCTTCTTTTACGTAACTGATCGCTTCTAAGATTGCCTCTAGCTCCGATTCAGATTTGTAGCCTCCTGGATTTCTTTAGCCTCTGCATAAACCAAGTTTCCCCTATCATCCCTTACACAAAAAGAAAAAGAGCTTCTCCCTGGATTGCCTCTGGTAGCCCCATCAGTATTACATTTCCAAATTCCAGTCGTCGGAAAGCACCATAAGACCAAAGTGACTTTAGGCATCTCAACCTCTTCCTTAAGTCGAATAAGAATATCATTCCATCTATGAGGTACTGGATTAATCTTCGGTCTCCGCAATCTCACCAAGCTCTGTATAGTTGACGAAATCTGATAGATGACTCTGGCTACCGTAGTCTGCCTATCATGTCTCACATCATTCCTTCTTTTCCATAACTCCCAAGTGATGATGCTTGGTATAGCATAGTAAATGGGTTTGATTCTGGGTACCACACTCGCATGCCACCACTCATTGATGATCTGATCGTTGGTAAACCCGTAATAGTAATGTCGCGATGCCCTAAAAGTCTCCATACCGATGTGCTAACTCACCCTGCGCAAGACGTGCTCGATAGATTCTTCCCGAGGATTCCTACAACAATTACATTTGAAGGCATCTCATACCCCAACTTCTCACAATATCATCCAAAGGAATCTTATTCATCCTAATCCTCCACATATTAAAGGCTATTTTATAAGGAAGACCCTTAACCCAAATTTTCTCATGATTAACCAAGAATTTCCTTTTTACTTAGTAAATCCCATGCAGATTTAATGGTGAACTCTCCATCACCTCTTTAGTCCACCACTGTTCATCTCCCGCATCCACTACTTCCACATATCGGGAGGATTAACCTCCCGAATAATACGATCCACTGTGTCTCTAAGATTCTCGCATCGTAATGTCTTCATCCCAAGTACCATTAGTAACCACATCTCTAACAATCAATAACTTCAGAATTCACAACGTTGTCCTCGACTAATAGCCCCAAACCCACCCAATTATCATCCCGTAAGGATACCGTGCCTTGCTTAGTCCGCCACCAAATGTATCGATCAACTGGGTCGCGCTACCAAAGATTTTCCTCCAAATTGTGATCCTTTATAGGTGATGGCGTGGTTATGATATTTAAGATATTTGTTGCTCATAAAGTCTCTCCATAACGAAGTTCTTAGTTCAAGTTCCACCACAATTTAGCAAATAAAGCTTTCAAATATCTTTCAAGTCTCAAACCAATACCTCCTCAAAGTGGTAAACAAATATGTTCCCACCGCCCAACGACGCCCCCACTCGCCACTTTATTACTCCGTAAGAATTGAGCAAATATTTTATATAACTTTTTAAGGACAAACTCGAGGATTAGTCGCTGACAAAGTGCATGTGTACGGGCTCGCAAAACATGATTAACAAGAACAACTTCTACCACCAAAGCGAAAGAAGATTACCTTTCCAACTCAAGTTTGTTCTCAATCTTAGTTAAGATATCATCAGAAAAGGAAAGTTGAGTGTCAGAAAATAAAGGACAACCTCGGGTAAGTAATAGGAAAGATCGACGGACATACCGTAAGTTGTTCGACGTCCGAACAACTATATCTGTGGGTCGATGTAAATAGAAAGCGCTTTTTTTATTCACAAGTTGCCTGCCTTCTTCATACCGCTAAAACATTCATAATCTTTTGCAGAGTAATACCGATGAGAGGCAAAATAATAGTGTCATCAAGATAACACAAGTGATTAATCTGGCTATGCTAGGCATCCCAAATCCATGAAATCTCTGGTCCTCAAGTAAATTAAGAGCTCTGATAACATCTCTCGCAGCAATAATGAATAAGGTAGTGAGAGGGTCACCCCTGTTTAACCCCTGAAGACTTTGAAGAAACCATGCATTGTCCATTAATCAAAATCGAAAACCAATTATGAGCCACTAACTCATAAATGTGACCTATAAAGGTTTCTCCAAACCCCATTCTACGCAAGACTTCCATAAGAAAGGCCCAAGAAAGTCTGTCATAAGCCTTAGTCATGTCAAGCTTTATAATAATATGCTGACGTGTACCATTCGTGATTTGAGCCCGATGTCTTTGGTAATCTCGAGCAAGAAGAATATTCTCACAATATTTCTACTTTAACAAAACCACTTGATTCTCGTGAGATCAAGCTTAGGTAACAAAAGTGATAACTCATATGAATGACTCAGAGAAAATTTTATTAATGAAATTACTAAGACTGATAGGGCGCATGTCCCCAAAAGTGTTCACCACCGGTTTTTTAGGAATTAAAATAAGATTAGTGTGAGTGACATACCTGGGAATCTCCCTACCTCTGAAGAAAGAAATAATCATATCCACCACGTCATTCCCAATAATCTCCCAACATGTCTGATAAAAGATACCATGAAAACCGTCCGACCTCCAAAGGTGTGCTGGTTGAGACCAAAGACACCTTCTAACTTCTTCTTTAGTGGGAATCTGGATCAACTTTTCATTCATCTCATCACTTACCTGTTTATCCTCTATTAAATCCAAGAAGTCAAAATTTGGATTATGAGTCTTCTCTGCAAACTGTTCTGTGTAGAATCTGATAGCTTCATCTGCAATGTCTTTGTCATCCTCGAGCCAAGTGCCTGTACTATCTTGTATTCTACTGAGATGTAATCTCTTACGGCGACCATTAACATTAGCATGAAAAAATTTCGAGTTTTTGTCACCCTCAGTAAACCAAGACATCCCTGCTTTCTGTTTGTAATAATCCTCCTCTATTGATTTTGCTCTCAGCATTTCAGCTTCTACTCTGCAAAGCTCAGTTCTATTTTCTATGGAGGGATCTGCTTCGAATAAAATCTCGTGTGCTTTAATAACCTGTTCCATATCGGTGATATTTTGGAAAATATTGCCAAAAGTAGTCCTGCTCCAAGTTGATAATACTTTTTTTAACCTTTTAAGCTTAGTATTGAATTTCCAGAAAGTATTGCCTTCGGTATGTTCTCTCCAGCTATCTTCAACAACGGTCAAAAAATCCTCGTGTTTAGTCCAAAAATTCGTAAAACGGTGGTTCATTGACATGACGATTCCAGTCTGCCGCTGAAATTCATCAAAAGCGAACACGATTCAACCGCGGCGAGTTAGGTGAGTAATCTCCAAACTCGGGAATATCTCGTTGTAGCTCATCATTACCTAAACATCTATCAAGTCGCTCAAACACAAAGGCATCACCAAAGCACCGCTCCACCAAGTATAAGTATAGCACTTTAAACCCCAAGTCATTAAGATTGCAGTATTAATACAATGTCCAAATCATCAACATCCTCGGCCACACAGGCTGCCTCCATATTTTTCCTCCGCTAGTGACAACATTAAAGTCACCTCCGATCAACCAAGGTTTACTCATGAAATCGCCATGCCTGATAAAAGAGTCCCAGAGATGAATTCTATTACTTGGCCACAATCTGAGACCACGGTGCAAGACTAGATCCATACGAGTGCTTGTTTTGCAAAGTCAAAGTAACTGTTGAGTATTGTTTGTCAAAGCATCGTGGTGCCATTCTAATCAACAAAACCCATATTTTCCGAAACGTTATGATAAGCATATTCCACGCCATTTCCTTCCGCACCACTCCATTTTTGTAGACTACGCACGGTTCAAGATACCAATCACAAAGAACTTATGTTTTGCGATGGAGGTCTATAAGTCTTGAAAATGCTTTCTCGAGTTTTAACCGATCTTATATTCCATATGATAGCATTCATTTAGATTTTGTTGATGTTCTTCCGGGGACAACCGCTATAACTTTAGAACTCTTCATAGGTATATTGTTCCCGGATCTACTCACACTTCTTTTTCTCGGCGAGACTTCTTCCTCTATCATTCCGCTTCCGCCTGCCTATCAAATATAGTTTGGTTATCAATGTCGCTTCTCTTTCTTTGCTATTATTGTCCACGATTTGCTATTTTCTCGCCTCATATCCGACGTGCACTATCCTCCCGTATGGTAATCGTATAATACCCGTATCCACCTCCTCGTTAACCATTCAATTTATCTGCACTGCAATGTTAGTAACCAATATTTCTGTGCAACATGTGAATTATAAGTTCCCGATTCTCGTATCAAATATATTCCCTTCCTCATCGCCTTCCTCGCACCATCAGTTTTCAACTAGATCTCAAGTATTATTAGAGTGAATATCCCTACACTCTTCATTAGTTCGACTAACCCTTATCATCAATACAGATCCCTACTAAGTTCTACCTTATTGTGGATATCCAATATATTATCATAAACCAAGTGAATTCTGAGTATTTTTTGATAAGTGCATTAGGGTTTTGAGGGATGTTCTGGAATGCTAAACGGGATGTTGGTGGAGATGCTGGCAGTTGGTTGTAAGGAATAAAATAATGTAGATGGCACATTGGAATTCCATTGGGTAGGATTTCATCAGAGTGGCGGGATTTGTATGAGGTTGCGCACGACTGGAATCAACCGTTCTGCAAGCGTTTGGGGTTTATAAGGGTTCTCGCGCGGGTTCGAACTCTGCTCGTGAGTAAATTAGTGGGTAGATTGGGGCTATTCGCGCGACATCGAGACGACTAGGTTTAGTTATCATAGTGCCATTTCTATGCTCAGGCGGTTATTGTATATCAAGTTTCGACATTGCTCTACTATTTATATTTACATATTTGTTATTTCCGATATGATGGACATAGATTATTATTCATTATTAAGAGATGTTCATTACTTAGAATGCTAAATTATATTACTTAATATTATATTAGAATCATTCTATTATTATTTTTCCTATCATCACATTTAAAATTTTATTTCTATGTTCTAATATATTATTATTATTAGTATCATTCAAATTTTGATTATTAATTCCTCGATGATTTGAATTCCGAATTAGAATGAATTATCATCTAATCTATTATTAATATTATTAACATTCTTACCTTGTTGATTTTGATTATTTTGTGACATATCTTTTATTTTGAACTACCTTCCATCCATTAATCTTTTCCAAATCTCCTACTACTTTACCACTACCTAAAATTCGAATCCCATATTGATTAAGTATTATTACTAGGAAGATGAGGAATTAAAGAAACATTATTATCACCATTAATGGTTTTCTTCCATTTCCACTTTGTGATAGGTCTCTCACCCTTCTCCCTCCTTACCCTCAGCCTTTTCTCACTCCTCTCTCTTCTCTCATTTTTTTGACATTCTATCCCCTACCCCTATCAGAATTATCAACATTATACAATTCAGTAAGTTTCCAATATTATAACGATCATCAATTTACAAACATTACAAAATTTATAAGATAATAATCATAGGTGAATTATCAGGACTTAATTTCTTCCCCATTCTTTAGATAAGAACTCTTTGTGTGATTACGAGTAAATTAACTTTTCAGGTTTAGGTCTAGTTTGTGTTTGTGGCTGTTGGCGTTCTATCAATCTTATTGCAGAGGTCACCAAAATAGGTTGCACCATGCGAGGCCTGGAAATGAAATCCATCAACTACGGCCCAGTGTCCCTCGCCATTCCTCCGATAGGTTTGGATAGAAAGTCATATAATCTTCAAAAGCTTCAGATCAATCAAGATATGTCGATTACAAAGTAGTCCAATCTTTCAGGCCTTCTGAGCTCGCATTGTTTGAAGTGTGGCAATTCTCGCCATCCATAACTAAATTTACACATCGCAGACTGTATTTTGTCATAATCATAATCTCGATTTCATAATGTTTTTACAAACACACTGTCACCGGTATTCAATCGCTTATGGACGGTGTGGTTGGGAGGGCTCGGATCGCCGGCGCTTGTTGTCGCGAGGGTGGAGGGTCATAGGCGCGTAAGAGTCATACACGTGCTACAGGTCAGGCGTGGACGAGCGCGCGAGGACGCCAGGCCGCCATAATCGCCATAAAGAGCCGCTGAAATTGTCGCCGAGATCGCCTATGAGTCGCCTAATTCGACTAAGAGAGGCAGAGTACAGAGAGCAAAACTAAAATGTTAAAATAAACGTCGCTTTATTTAGCCGAGCGTTAATTATTAGTCATTTTGGTTTGTGGTCTCGGTCTCCTATTGGATCCTTTTGTGGTTTAGGTTTCCGTGGTCCTCACACGCTTGAGGATTATGAGTAATCATCCGCTTGCCAGGTTAGCTACTCCCTTAAATGCATGGCAATTATTATTGAGCATTCAATCCCAATTATATCTTAGCCTAACCTTCACCATGGATAATAATCACCTCATTTAATTATTAGTCATTTATTAGCCGCTGAATTCGTCCTTATTCATTATTAATATTATTAATACTCTACCGCCGATGAATTAGATTTCTTTTTAGGACAATAGCTTTACTTCGCGCAGACAATTAATCTCACTTATCACAATCTCAATCCCACACAAGGTATCTCTTTGACTAACCTACCATGGATAAAATGTTGGCTTTATTTAGCCGCTGAGTGGTTAATTATTAGTCATTTAGCAAGGGTCTTGGTTCGAATCCTCCCTGACTTCTCCTTGACTAATCGTCTTCCTCTCTCACTCTTGAGGATTTTTCCGTACCCATCCATTTCAGCTATCTAGGCTTAGTGGTTAGCTACCCTCCCGGCAATTAATCTCATCAATTAATCTTGTCAACCTAAACCTCTCCCAACTGGTATCGCTTCTCACTCACAAATCTCGTTGGATAAAATGCTGGCTTTTATTTAGGAGTGGTGGTTAATTATTTAGTCATTACAAGGGTCTCGTTCCAATCCTCCTTATCACCTCCGACCTACTCTTTGTCATTGTCCCTACACGCTGAGTAATTTTTAGTAACTCTTTTAGTTAGCTACTCCTTCACCCGCAATGGCAATTAATCTCACATGGGAATCGAACCCAAGACTTCTCCACACATGGTATCCTATCTTCGAATCAATCAGGATAAAAAATGTGAAATGCTTGTTTTATTTAGCCTGAGCGTTAATTATTACCATTTTGGGCCAAGGCGGTCCTTTGCCCGAATCCTCCTTATCAATGCACTCCTCCTACCGACTCCACGGACCGCCTCCGCTGGCCCCTACACGTCAGAGGATTTACGCATCTATCCGCTGTAGCGCCAGGTTAGCCACTTCACCCCGCACGGCAATTAATCTCACCGCTGAGCATGAATCAACTCAAGACCCTCCACACGGTATCCTTAGCCTAACCTTTGACCATCAGCCACCGCCGTCGATAAACGTCATTTATTTAGCCGCTGAGCTGGTTAATTATTAGTCATTTCCAGCCGCGGTCCCGAGTTCGAATCCTCCTATCTGCATTCTCCGCCGACCTACTAATCGCTCCGCTCATTCTTACCGTTGAGGATTTTTACGGTGCAATTCCATCTGTGTTAGAGCTTAGTGCACGCACTTCTCGCCTCAGCACGGGCAATTATCTCACTCGATACGAATCAACTCAAGACTCCCCACACAAGGTATCTCAGCCTAACTCTTTGACTACTGGGCAATGTCATTGATAAAATGTTGGCTTTATTTAAAGGCTGAGTGGTTAATTATTACCATTTGGCCAAGGTTCGTGTCTGACCCTCTCTTATCATCAGTAATTTCTCCGCCTCGACTCATTTAATCGCTTCTCCGCTGGCCCCCACGTCGAGGATTTTCTAGTAATTTATCCGGTAGCAGAGGCTTAGGTTAGCTACTCCTCTACCCTCACAGACGGCAATTAATCTCAATTCTCGCTGATACTGTGGAATCGAACCTAAGACTTCTCCCACACATGGTATCTCAATTTCTAACTTTGACTATCACAAATGTCTGGATAAAATGCCGCTTTATTTAGCCATGAGTGGTTAATTATTTAGTCATTTTTGGCTACAAGGGTCTCGTTCGAATCCTCCTATCAATGCACTCTCTCCACTGACCTACTTAATCGCCCTCTCCATTGTCCCTACACGCTTGGAGGATTTTTACGAGTATTCCATCTGCAGTTGTGAGCTAGTGGTTAGCTACTCCCTTTCACCCGCCGCACGGCAATTAATCTCACCTTCCGAGCATGGGAATCAACCCAAGCACCTCCTACACGTGTATCTCTTAGCCTAATCCTTCACCATCAAATGCCGCTGATAAAATGTCGGGCTTTATTTAGCCGCCGAGCGTTAATTATTAGTCATTTAACAAGGTGGTCTCGGTTCAATCTCTATCACAGACTTCTCCTACCGACTTACGGAATCGCCTCCGCTCGTCCCTACACGCTCGAGGATTTTCAGCACGAGGATCTATCCTGAGCCAGAGGCTTGTGGTTAGCTACTCTCCCTCTACCCCCTTGGTAATGGCAATTAACTCACCTCACGATACGGGAATCAACCCAAGACTCCTACACACGGTATTCCAATTAACCTTCACCATCACTAAATGCCGCTGATAAAAATGTCGGGCTTTATTTAGCCGCTGGAGTGGTTAATTATTACCATTTTAGCCGCGTGGTCTCGAGTTCTAATCCTCCTTATCGGCCACTTCTCCTACCTCGACTCACTTAATCGCTCCGCTGGGTCCCTACTGCTGAGGATTTTTTACAGAGTAATTCCATCCTGCTAGAGGCTTGTGTGGTTGTTACTCCTCGCTTCGCAATGGCAATTAATCTCTACTCTCGCTGAGCATGGAATCGACCTCACACTCCTACACAAGGTATTCTACCAACCTTCTACCATCGCCAAATGGTCAGCTGGATAAACGCGGTTTTATTTAGCCTGGCCGAGCCGTTAATTATTAGTCATTTTAGCGTTGCGGGTCTCAGCGTTCAATCTCTCATCAATGTACTCCTCCTACCGACTCATGAATCGCTTCCGCTTGCCCCTACACGCTGAGGATTTTTCAGCGAGGACCCATCCGCATAGAGCCATAGGTTGTGCTAATTCACCTCTTCGCAGTAACGGCACTAATCTCACCACTGAGCATTAGAATCAACTCAAGCACTCTCCCACATGGTACCCTAGCCTAACCTTGACCATCAGCCAAAATGTCAGTTGGATAAAATGTCAGTTTTCGACGAGCTGCCGAAAGTGGTTAATTATTAGTCATTTGGCCAAGGTGGTTCGTTCAATCCTCCTCTTATCGTTGCACTTCTCCTACCCGACCTACGGAATCGCTCCCCGCTTTGTCCTTGGCACGTCGAGGATTTTTCACAGTAATTCCATCCGTGTTGGGGAGTTTAGTGGTCATTACCCTTCACCCTCGCAGAATTACAATTAATCTCACCACTGATACGGGGAATCGAACCAGCACTTCCCACACGGTATTAGCCTAATCCTCACCATCAAATAAAATGTCATTGATAAAAATGCTGGCTTTATTTACCTGGCTGAAAGGGTTAATTATTTTAGTCATTTTAACACAGGGTCTCGGGCAGTTCAATCCTCCTTATCAATGCACTCCTCCTACTGACCTACTAATCGCCTCCGCTTGTCCCTACACGCTCGGGAGGATTTTACGAGTAATTCCATCCATAGAGAGGCTTGTGGCTAGCTACCCTCACCCTGCATTTGGCAGCAATTATCTCACTCTTCCACATATTGTGAATCGAACTTAAGATCTTACACACGTGTATCTCTTAGCCTAACCTTGACCATCACAATGGTTGATAAAATGTCGCTTTATTTAGCCGCCGGGAGCGTTAATTATTAGTCATTTTAAAGGCTGGTTCGGTTCGAATCCTCCTATCAATGCACTTCTCCTACTGACTACTGACCGCCTCTCCGCTTTGTCCCTTTGGCACGCTTGGAGGATTTTTCAGAGTAATTCGCATCCAGGTTGAGGCTTAGGGTTGTTTACCCTTTCACTTCGCAGTAATGGCAATTATCTCACCTCGATATGAATCGAACTCAGCACTTCTAAGCATACGGTATCCTTAGCCTAACTCTTCACCATCGGGCCAAATAGCCATGGATAAAATGTCGCTTTATTTAGCCGCCGAGTGGTTAATTATTTAGCCATTTTAGCGTGGTCTTCGGTTCAATCTCCTATCAATGCACCTACCGACCTACTTAACGCTTCCGCTTGTCCCTACACGTCGAGGATTTTATGAGTAATTTCCATCCGTGTTGCAGGCTTAGTATTAGCTACTCCTTCACCCCCGCACGGCAATTAATTCACTCACGAGCATGAATCAACTCTACACTTACTACACGGTATCCTTAGCTCAACCTTCACCATCGGGCCAAATGTCATTGATAAAAATGCTGGCTTTATTTAGCCATTGAGTGGTTAATTATCAGTCATTTAGCGCCGTGGTCTCTGCCCTAATCCTCCTTATCGTAATTCTCCTACCGACCTACTAATCGCCTCCGCTTGTCCCCTACACGTCATTGGGAGACTTTTACGCATCCTATCCAGCAGAGGTTTAGGTTGGGTTTACCTCTTCCACCCTCGCAGCACGGCAATTAATCTCACCTCGATATTGGGAATCAACAAGACTTCTCCCACACGTGATTCTAAATTTCTAACTTTTCACCATTGGGCCAAATGCCATTGGATTAAATGTCAGTTTTATTTAGCCGCCGAGTGGTTAATTATTAGTCATTTTAGCGCCGTGGTCTCTGCTCCGAACTTCCTTATCAATGCACTCTCCGCCGACTCCAGCTTAATCATTTCTCCGTCATTCCTACACGCTCGGGAGGATTTTTCACGTATAATTCCATCCGTGTTAGAGGCTTAGAAAGAAGATTTCACCCCGCATTGGCAATTAATCTCACCTCTCGGCGCTGAATCGAACTCAAGACTTAACATACTAGATTCTTAGCCTGCACTCACTATCACAAATATTGCTGATAAATGCCGCTTTATTTAGCCGCTGAGCCGTTAATTATTAGTCATTTTAGCGCTGTCTCTGGTTCGTAATCCTCCTTATCACGCACTTCCGCCGGACTTCATTTAATCGCCCGCTTGCCTCCACGTCGAGGATTTTTCATTTGTGCAATTCCATCTCATGTAGGCCAGGTTACTTGGCATTCTCACCCCCGCACGGCAATTAATCTCACTCGCTGATACTGTGAATCGAACCTACACTCTCCACACGGTATTCCCAAATTTAACTTCACTCATCAGGCTAAACGTCATTGATAAAAACAATGGGCTATTTACTCGCTGATCAAGTTAATTATTAGTCATTTTAATACAGGTCTCTGGTTCGACCCTCCTATCATCAGACTTCTCCACTGACTTACGGACCGCTCTCCGTCATTCTTACACGCTCGAGGATTTTTCTATGGTAGTAATTCCATCCGTGTTAGAAAGCTTAGGTTGGGCATACTCCTCTTCACCCCCGCAGTAATGGCAATTAACTCTCCACCTCTACTGAGCATGGGAATCGAACTCCAGTTAATTCTCACTTACTACTTGTATTTCTTCCCAGCCTAACCTTTCACCATATCAGCTACAAATGGTCATTGATAAAATGCTATTTTATTTAGCCGCTGAAAGTGGTTAATTATTTTAGTATTTTAATACTATGGTCTCGGTTCGAATCCTCCTTATCATCATCGCACTCCTCCTACCTCGACTCTAGCCTTTAACCGCCTCCGCTCCGCTCCCTACACGCGCTTGGAGGATTTTTACGCAGTAATTCTAATCCGCAGGCTTTAGAGGCTTTGGTTAGCCACTTCCTTCACCCTTCACCCCTCGCGCAGAACGGCAATTAATCTCACTCGCCGAGCATTGAGATGGGGAATCGAATCCCAAGACCTCCTACACACGGTATCCCCTTAGCCTAACCTTTGACCCAGCTTAGTGGGTCAGGTTTGTGTATTTAGGGTTTAGTGGTTTGTGGTTTGTGGTTTGTGTGGTTTGAGGTTTAAAGTGTCTAGTAGTTTTACCAGGTTTAGTGGTTTGTGCTTGTACTTAGGGTTTAGGGTTTAAAGTCAGTGGTTTAGTGGCCCAGTGGCCCAGGCCTGTATTCAGTGGTCTGCGGGCCTGCGCTCAGTGGCCCAGTGGCCCAGTGGCCCAGTGGCCCAGTGGCCTCAGGCCTGTAGGCCTGTAGGCCTGTGGCCCAGGCCCAGTGGCCTGCGCCCAGTGCCCCAGTGGCCTGAGGCCCAGGCCCAGCGGCTCCAGGCCTGCGCCCAGTGGCCCTGTGCAGGCCTGTGGCCCAGTGGCCCAGGCCTCAGTGGCCCAGTGGCCCAGTGGGCCCAGGCCTGGTGGCCCAGGCTCAGGCCTGTGGCCTGTGGCCTGTGGCCCAGTGGCCCAGTGGCCCAGGCCTGGTGGCTCAGTGCGCCCAGTATTTGCGCCTGTGTACCCAGTGGCCCAGTGGCCCAGTGGCCTGCGGCTCCAGTGGCCCAGGCTCAGGCCCAGGCCCAGTGGCTCAGTGGCCCAGTGGCCCAGGCCTCAGCACCCAGTATCCTGGTGGCCCAGTGGCCTGCGCCCAGTGGCCCAGTGGCCTCCAGGCCCAGTGGCCCAGGTAACAGTGGCCTGTGTGGCCTGAGTATTCAGGCCCAGTGGCCCAGTGGCCTGGCAGGCCTGTGTGGCCTGGTGGCCCAGTGGCCTCAGGCTCAGTGGCCTGGTGGCCCAGCACTTTGGTGGCCCAGTGGCCCAGTGGCCCAGGCCTCAGGCCCAGGCCCAGTACCAGGCCTGGTGGCTGGCTCCAGTGGCCCAGGCCCAGTGGCCCAGTGCACCCAGCATTCAGTGGCCCAGTGGCCCAGGCCCAGTATTCAGGCCCAGTGGCCCAGGCCCAGGCCCAGGCCTGGTGGCCTGTGGCCCAGTGGCCCAGTGGCCTGTGTGGCCCAGGCTCACTGGTGGCTCAGTACCAGTGGCCTCAGGCCCAGTGGCCCAGCAGCCCAGGCCCAGTGGCCTTGTGGCTCCAGTGGCTCAGTGCCCTGCGCCCAGTATCTGTGGCCCAGGCCTGTGGCCCAGTGGCCCAGTGGCCCAGTGGCCTAGCGCCTAGTGGCCCAGTGGCCCAGTGGCCTCAGTGGCCTGCAGGCCTGAGTGCCCAGTGGCCCAGTGGCTCCAGGGCCCATACTGCAGGCCTCCAGTGGCCTGTGGCCTCCAGTGGCCTGTGTGGCCCAGTGGCCTCAGTGGCCCAGTGGCCCAGTGGCCCCAGGCTCCAGTGGCCCAGTGGCCCAGTAAGCCCAGTGGCCTCAGTGGCCCAGCGGCCTGCGTGGCCCAGTGGCCCAGGCGCCAGTGCGCTCCAGGCCCCAGGCCTGTGGCCTCCAGGCTCAGGCTCCAGTACCCTCCAGGCTCTCCAGTACCAGGCCCAGGCCCAGTGGCCCAGGCCCAGGCCCAGTGGCCCAGTGGCCCAGGGCCTCAGGCCTGCAGCCCAGTGGGCCCAGGCCTGTGGCCCAGGGCCCAGTGCTCAGGCCCAGGCCCAGGCCCAGTGGCCTGCGCCTGTGCACTCCAGGCTCAGGCCTGGTACCAGGCCAGGCTCAGTGGCTCAGGCCTGTGGTTTGTATTAGGTTTGTGCTTTGTGGTTTGTGTGGTTTGTAGTTTAGGCTTCAGGTTTAGGCTTCAGGTTTGTGGCTAGGCTTCAGTGGCTTCAGGTTTGTGTGGTTTAGTGGTTTAGGGTTGCGCTTAGGTTTGGTGTCAGGCTTTTTTTTTTTTTTTTTTTTTAGATAATCTCACTGCGCCATGGGGGCCTAGGTTATTTTATATATCAAAATGAAAGTATAATGGGCCTCTGAGGGGAAGCGATACACCGCTTAATCGCCAGTGAGTGCAAAAGAAGTTAAGCAATAATCAATATAAATGATCATCACCGAGTTTATAACATACTGACGCATGATACTACAAAATGCGATACAAACAAATGAAGATACAATGTAAGCTCTAAAGCTATAAGTCTACCTCCGCACATACAAAGTCTTCAACTGCCGCCTCATCTCATCATTCTGCCATCCCCAAATACTCTAAAACTGATCACGTAAAAGCCGAGTCCTGGTCCGGATTCTCGATCTCGATCTAGTAGCCGATGACGAGGAAGCTGTCTCACGTGGTAATCTCTCTGAGCAAAGATCAGACCGGAATCAACGGGTTGGGTCTCCGCCGAGCTAGCAACGTGATCCGCACTAGCGGCCCCGAGGTGTCCGGACATCTAACTTCTAGTGATCCATCTTTCATGCGTATTTTTCATCACTCGTCAGGTCATATCTCGGCTATCATCTGGCTGCTCGCGATGCAAGAAGATGTAGGCCGATGTGACCGCAACCTCGTCGCATCGCCCCGTGGAAGAGCCTTCAGAATGATAATCCAAAGCATGGGCCAGAAGTTGTTCGCATCACCACAACTCGCCATTGCTGGCTTCGACGCCACAATCAGGTTTTCTCGCATCCACGCAAGACGTTGATAAAATCTGCAGGTAATCGCCGCTTAGCTTATCACCATTCGCAACCTTCCGATCTCAATATCCTCGCCTTGGCTAGGAATAGCTCATCCAAAAACCAATCCAGAAGGCTGTGTAACTCTGCGCGGATCTCTCTCTTACCTCGCAGAATTACGCCTATAAATAAAAGGATCCAATCCTCTATAAAGAAGGCGTGATACTCGTGAGTACGTAAGTCTCTATGGCTGGTTTGTCACCATCGTGATCCCTATCCTCATCAAACAAGTCACCCATGTCAACAAAATTATCATCTGGCACAATCACGAATCTCATGCATCAACCTCCACCTCCAACATCATCATTATCGCAGCACAATGCCTCTCTTACTACAAATTTCCCCACACTACCGTAAGAGTGGAATACTAGTACATGCTCTGGTTCAAAGGCACAAAATTCTCAAGCAAAGTTATGTAGCTCAAGATTAACGCCAATCAAGAAATTCGGTCCCGACGATGGAAACATTTTCGCGCCTGTCAGAGGAAGAGAAGTACATGGATGGAAAATATTAGTGCCGCTTAGATTTGCCTTTCCCAATATCCACGGATAATCTGCCAGGGGCAAAATAGCGAGCGGAAGGGGTAGTTTCGGTAGAGGCGGGCAGGTTCGTACCGAGTTTGGACGGGTTCGTGGAATAAGCGCTGTGCGAAGCAGTGGCGGATAAAGCGGATGGCCGGTTCCGCGGTTTGCCTGGTCTAACAGGTGAGGAGTGGACGGTCTCAGCGGGGCAGGGATATCCGCGGGTTTGGTCGGCGGTTATGCAGGCGAGGGGCGTGCATCGCGGCGAGTGGTCGCGGCAAAGGCAGCGAGGAGGCATAGCAGCGCGGGAGGGCCAGCGCGAATCAATCGGAAATATGTGGGTTTCGGTGGACTTGCCGGATCGAGAGGCGCAGGTAGGTAATACGAGCAGATGATAGGAATTTCAGGTGCAAAGTGCATAGCGAATGGTGTTTTTGCTCGAGGTTGTTTTGGTTAACTTTAGATATTTGGGGCGGGGTCGTTTTGATTTCCAGACATTTTTGGTTTTCGCTTTCGACTTCTGGAGGATTTTTCTTCGCTTTTTACAAGCAATCGCTTGCTGTACCATTTGATTTTGGGGGCTATTTTGGCTTGACGGATTTTCGGGGGATTTCTTGGCTTTATTTGGATTTTAAAGTGGATTGTTTGTTTGTTTGAATTATCCAGTGGATTTCGAAGCCAAAGTGGTCAGTTTTTCTTTGAGTGGAGCAGGATTTAGTATTTTCTTTGTCTCTAATGTTTCATCTTCGTGGATCGAAGCTTCCAACACCCGCACATCATGTCCTCGAAGGAACAATTATTGCAATACTTCGGGGAGAAAGTCAAACTGAATCTTCAGAAGAGTTTGTCGGAATTCCTCACTTCGCGTAGCAATTTGATTCGGATATTTTCTGGCCGACGCGAACAAATCTAATTCGACCTTAACCTTTAGCACAACTAGACTCGGTCATATTTTTTGCAGCCAAGTGATCAACACAAAACTGGTCTACCAACAAAGCCAGGCACAGCTGCATACAGGATAGGATGTACTACCATCAAAGCAGACAGTGGAAGCGTTAGGAACGTAAACTCAAGCTTCCAAGCTTATACTAGTTTCTTTTCAGTGGTCAAAAATAAAGGAAACATCACATTTCATAAATGCTGCAGCGATATGATTCCTCTTGTCTTTTATATCAAAGCTGGAAGAAATGGGACATAAATAAGATTCATAATCTTCTTCACAAATTCGAGCATCGAATCGTAATACGACGGCTAAAACAGATAACCAATTCTAACTTCGCTTAATTTCAACCGCTTAGTAATTCAAATTCTCGTAAAAATCATGTTAGGCATGCCATGACTAAATTTACTCTATTACATCACTCACTTTCAAATCTTGACGCGCTTATCAACACATCAATTTCGGATTGCAGAAGAATAATGTAGTTCTCCGTAGATAATTTACTGCTTAGGGAAGCAGGTTAATTGAGGCGGTATTTGACCATTCCGAGCTTTGTCTGGACCTCGATCCAGCGGTCTAGTCGGGCGCGCATGAGTTATCAGAGAATACGCAAAGCAAACCGCATTCCGTGTTTAGGACTGATCGGCCTTCGACCGCTATTGCCACTAGTGGCGTGGGCACTATTCGGCCAGATCACGCATCACAGGCGCTTCATGCTGTTGCTCACGGAAATACCATTTTGATCCAAAATCACGAATTGTTGAATCGGGGGTCATTAGCGGTGGAAAATCGTAATAAATGGGCCGGATAACCTCAATAACTCGTCAGTGGTCGCCAAAATGCAGAACGCCGCAGAACACATCGCCATCGCGATTGCATGTCACGGGAAAATATGGAGAATTTGAAAAAACGAAAAATCGAAAGGCTTGCCAAGCAATTTCGGGAATTGCAGATTCTCGCTGAGACGAACACATCGGTACCACCCACGCACCACCTACAATACCAAACGACGCGAAACGACGCCGCACGACCAACGGAATTCGATCTTCGTCGCCCCACGCTGCTCAAAGAATTGAAGGCGTCGAGGGTAGGTAGCAAAATGACGGGTCAAGACGACGGAAGTCCGCTGGTACCACTCACGATCGCCGACTAACACTCGTGTCGCTTTGAAATGATCGGGCGCGCTTAGTGGTTTCTGCAAGATCGATGGCGATACGGTCGTATACGAGTAACAATCGGCGCGCGTAAAGGGTATAGAAACGACGGTGACGCAGAAGACGAATCGATGGAAAGCACCTCGTCTCCATCGAGGATGCCCGGAGGTCGCTTAAAATTTCCAAAAGACGATCGAATCCCAAGTATTGTGCGATTGATCCGAATTTTCCGCCGATTTAGTGGATGAGTCGACGATCGCGCGGTAATAGAAACATGGACGGGAGAAGAGACGACCTTTTCAGCGCGGTCCGCTGGCTATTTCTGGGACGAGTCATTGCCGGAATGGCGAAATCACCTCGGCTACATCAACGTTTCACGCCAAGAAATTATCGACTTTCTAGTAAGACATTTCCGGGAGAATCTTACAGGCTTGTTTTTTTTTTTTTTTTTTTTTTGACGGGCGTCCGCAGCCCGCTACTCTTTCGAAAGTACGCATGTAAACCCCGCCGACGAATAGCCGCAGAAACCACGCCACGATTAACCACTCCTGGCAAGTGTGCCAGATGTGACAGACTAACCAAGAAGCGTTTACGCAGGATCGAACTCGCGACTCAAGGGTCCTCGCAAGCCTCATCAAGCATAATTAACTTGACTACCTCATGTCAGGCTTGTGGTTTAGGTTTGTGGTTTGTGGTTTAGGGTTTAGGTTTAGGTTTAGGTTTAGGTTTGTGGTTTAGGGGTTTAGGTTTGTTTAGGGTTTAGGTTTTAGGGGTTGTGGTTTAGGTTTGTGGTTTGTGGTTTAGGTTTAGTGTTTAGGTTTGTGTGGTTTCAGGGTTTGTGGTTTTTTTTTTTTTTTTTTTAAGTAATCATCCGTGCTTGTCAGTCTGCTCCAAAGTTATTTTATTAATAATGTAAATGAAACAGTGCCCAAAAGCGGGGAATACAGACTTATCAGACATGTCCTATCTCGCCGCTAACCCTATCTCCAGCGGCTTTCAGGTCTATCCCGAATGTAAAAAGGCATGAAGATGCTAAGATTAGATAAGCATTTGATCATCATAGAGTTTATAATGCACTCTATGATAATATTACAATTGATGACATTTATACTAAGGTAGAATAATAATATAATCACAGAGTCGGGAACTCTAAACTCGCACTTATAAAATCTTCAAACCCAAGACTTTGTCCTCCTCGCCATCTAATAACTCGCATGTAATCATTTCTTCTTTGATCTCATGGTTACCGCTAAACGGGATTGGCTTTCGCTTTTTAAATTAGTTTAATTTGGCCGCCGTGTCGTTGAAGACTAATCTTCTATTCTAGCCTCGGTATTGCTTCCTCACTCCTTTTCATCTCAAAGAAACATATCCGCCGCATCGTGACCTCAAACACGCGGACTGCTGCTATCCAAGCTCCTCATCATCAAGTATATCTTCTTCTATACCTTCATCAATAGCAAGGTCGGTCTCGGTTCAGTGTTCATACGGTTCCATGATCCAATCCCGCCTCATCTTCCGTGGAGGCAATGATCATGCTCAATTCCTAAGACATCTTCAAAATCGTCATACCATAGAATCTACCATCACTTTCCATTTCTCGATCAAAGGCTTCACGTGTTTCGCGTAACTTCGCCTTTTTGATAAATTACGTGTGAAGAACCTCCTGGGTGGAAACATATCCATCTGCTTCACCCCCACTTCCTCCCGCTACTATCAAGACTTCCAAACTGAACGGGCAAAGTGGTAGTTTTATCAGCGAATGTCCACGAGGATTTATTCAACGCATAAGGTCATGAGGGAAGGAAAAGTGCGCATTCTTAAGCCAATTTCAGTCATGGCTTCTTTTGCAGTGCTCAGGGCTTTCAAGTACTTTTCGCTGATGATTGATTTTGCTTTCGGAGGTCGAGAAGCGGAGCCCGCATCCGAAACCGAATTGACTTGAATTTTCTGGTCATGTTTTGGTGCTGGTCAGCTTTCGTCAGGCTGATTTGGGGGTGGTCACGATTTCCGAGGGGGTGGGTAATCAGCGTTTGATATAGGTTTAGTGGGTACTGGGTCAGGGTACGTGGGACATCAGAGTGGTAATTTTAAATGGTCTGGCCGGGTCAAGTAGGGTGGTGATTTGGCCCAAGCGCAGTTTGGCGTTCGGCCTGCCTGGGCATCGTATTGTTATATGCGCTTATTTTTTTGGGGCAGTTTTATTGGGTGCGCGCAGGTTGTGGGGAGCGGCGTTCAGGATCGTACCGTGTAGGTAGTCGTTAAACGGGTCGCAGCAGGGCCAGCCGATCTGGCCAACGGGTTTGCCGTTAAATCGTCGCGTGTTTCACGAGAATTTCAAAAGGGGGTTTTGATCCGGGAGCGGGTCGGGTGTAGGTGGGATGCGGGACGGGTCCGCGCGGGGGGTCGGCCGGGTCATGTGTCCGTTAATGGGTCGCCTGGGTCAACGCCGTAGGGTTTTACGGGCTTGTGGTTTTTCGAGCGGCACTGCAGGGGGTAACGGCGGGGGCACGGGTCGCAATGGGACGGGTCCGCAGGGGCGCGGGGTCCGCCATGGTCGCCCGTGGTTTCAGCCGGGTCGCGCTTGCATTCGGGAAGTGGATTAGGTTGGGCACGGTTTGTGGTTAGGAGAGTTAGCCCAAAGAAGAACGGCCGCTGGCCAGTGGCTCGAGGCGCGCCAAAGCGGTGGATCCGGGTGTCTGAGCTAGGGTCTCGTGGGCCGGGTAGCATACGTTCAGGTCTGGCAGGAGCCATTGGCTGCCATTATTTCCTGTATGGCCAAATTAATTTTATTAGAATTTTTGTGTTTTTCAAAATACGGTCTGTTTGAAGGCGGTGTCACACCATTTTGGCCGATTTTCTCCGAATCCCAGAAACAAGAGGCGGTGTTTTTAGGATTAGATTTGTATTTTTCTAGGCTTTACCCGTGACAACCTCGCCAAGCACCATTTTTTGCGGGTTTTGATCCCGGAAGCGGGGGTGGTTTGGACAAGGCGATGGCGGTAGGTTTAGAGTATTACCTTTTCCACGGTCGGATTTTCCATGCATTCATTGCCATTGTCAATCTTCGGCCTCAACCGATTTATTTTCCAACACCCTTCAATGTCATGTCCTTGAAGTTTGCAATTATTACAATACTTTGGCAAGAAATCAAACCTTATTTTTTGCCATTTTGTATTAATAATACCATTCTTCGAACGAAATTTGAATCTTTCTGGAAGTAGATTTAATAAATCAACCTCAACCTTAACCTCAGCACAACTAGGCCTTGTTTATTCCTATTTAACTGGTAGCAATAGGTTTCCCACCGCCGCAGTTAGTAACAAGCGCCGAATGGCCATGAAATTAGGAGAAAGGTTAGGAAAAGAATCCAACTCCAAGCAATGTTTGACTTCTTCCGGATTAAATGCAACATCCCAAACGAATGTTCTCATTAACAACATCTTATTATTTTCTTTAATCCAAAACTAGGCTTGACATCATGCAAAAGTCATAATCTTCTTCAATTGAACACCTAATAAGAATACGATTGCTATACAACAAACCTATATTAATCCTCACTCTTCAATCCACATTGTTTAGGAATTTCCTTCCTTAATAGATCAAATCTGTCTAACCATCTAAAACTCGCTAATAATCGCAAGTTTCAAACCTTGTTTAATCATAGTATCAATTTCTTCCTCTCAAACATAACCATAGGTTCACCATGAAGATAGGTGATAGATTTTAGTGGCACGAGATTCAAGGAGTGGGGAAAGGAGGCGACATAATTAGGGTTTACTCCGCCATCAAGCTTCGACGGAAACCGGGGGCTGGTCGATTCGGTATTTCCAAAAGCGGTGGGGCGGGTATTGGAAGTGCGGCCGAATACGAGTGGCGGCCAACGTCGACGGCTACGTGGCACTTAAAGTGCCGCAAGTGCTAGGTTTTTCCGATTTTTAGAGAGAGGAGAGCAAATTTTGCTAAGTTAAATGTTGCTTTATTTAGCCGCTGAGTGGTTAATTATTTAGTCATTTTTAGCGTGGTCTCTGGTTCAATCCTCCTTATCATGCACTTCTCCTACTGGACCCACTGATCGCTCCGCTTGTCCCTACACGCTTGGAGGATTTTTATGAGTAATTCCATCCGTGTTAGAGGCTTAGGTTAGCTACTCCTTCACCCCGCAGTAATGGCAATTAATCTCACCTCTCGCGATATTGGGAATCGAACCCAAGACCTCCTACACACGGTATCCTTAATTTCAACCTTCACCATCACAAACGCTGACGGGTTTAGTGGCTCAGGTACCAGGTGGCCCAGGCCTGTGCCCAGTTTAGTATTAGGGCCTGGTGTGGTTCAGGCCCAGTGGCCTGTGGCCCAGGCCCAGTGGCCCAGTGGCCTGTGGCCCAGTGGCCCAGGCCCAGGCTCAGGCCCAGGCCCAGTGGCCCAGGCTACCAGTGGCCCAGTGGCCCAGTGGCCCAGGCCTGGGCCTCCAGGCCCAGTGGCCTGCGCCAGGCCCAGGCCTCAGTGGCCCAGGCTCAGGCCCAGGCCTGGCTCAGTGGCCTCACCTGTGCGGCCCAGGCCCAGGCCCAGTGTGGCCCAGGCCCAGGCCCAGTGGTGGCCCAGTGGCCCAGGCCTGTGGCCCAGGCCCAGTGGCCTGGTGGCTCAGGCCCAGTGGCCCAGTGGCTCAGTGGCCTCAGGCTCAGGCCTAGGCCCAGGGCCAGTGAATGCCCAGGCCTGGCCCAGTGTCTGGGCCCAGGCCAGGCCCAGGGCCAGTGGCCCAGGCCTCCAGGCCCAGTGGCTCCAGGCTCCAGGCCCAGTGGCCTGCGCCCATGGGCCCAGTGGCTCAGTGGCCTGCGGCCTGTGGCCTCAGGCCCAGTGGCCTGTGCCTGGCCTTCAGTGGCCCAGTGGCCCAGGCCCAGGCCCAGGCCCAGGCTCCAGGGGCCCAGGCCTGTGGCCCAGTGGTCACCTGCGCCCAGGCCTGTGGCCTAGGGCTCAGGCCCAGTGGCCCAGGCCTGTGGCAGGCTCAGTGGCTCAGGCCCAGGCCTGTGGCCCAGTGGCCCAGGCCTGGGTAGGCTGTGGCTCAGGCCCAGAGGCCTGTGGCTCAGTGGCCCAGGCCCAGTGGTGTGGTTTGTGGCCTAGGTTTGTGTTCCAGGTTTAGGTTTAGGTTTGTATTTGTGGTTTTTTTTTTTTTTTTTTTGAGTAATCATCCGCACGCTGCCTGTGCTTTATTAATAATGCACGAAAGTGCCTGTAAGGAGTTACAACTAATAAAGTGGATAGCCTTTACTTCGCAAGTCTACTCAAAAGTGCTGCTAAAGTCTATCCCTAATGTAAAAAGTAAGGTTAAGCTAAAATAAGATAGTTATCATCATGTAGTTTATAATGCACTCTACGATGTTACAAAAGATGATACTAAGATAGAATAATAGTATAAGAACAAAGCCAGAAATCTAAACTCAACTTATAAAATCTTCTAACCTATGACCTTTTCCTCTTGTTTTCTAAGAATCCACGGTATCAATCATTTCTTCGATCTACTTGTAATTGCATAAACGGGATCGCTTGCTTAGCTTCCTTCCGCTGGACGCAGATTACGTGTTGACGGTCCTCGCTCCTTTCTTAGTGGATCGTATCGGCGTTCTAATCTACTCATCGCATACCCATCTTCGCCCGAATGTCATGAAACATTTGACCGTTCAACCCGAAGATCCTCATCATCCGTAACGCCGCCCTCTAATCTCCATCAACAGCAGTCGGCTTCGGCATCGTTCATACGGCTCATGGCCCAATCCCGCTCATCTTCATCGAGGCAATAATCATGTCGCACTCCTTAAGACCTCTTCAAAATTTGTCACGCCATAGAATTCACCATCACTTTCCATTTCTCGATCAAAGGCTTCAATGCTTCTGCGAATCTCACTTTTTGATACCAGGGAAGAATCCGTGAAACATATCCAATAGTCTCACCCTCCTTCCTCCCGTCACTACCGCACCCAAAAGCGGTCACAGCGGTAGTTTTATCAAAGAATGTCCACGAGTTTTATTAAAATGCAAAGGGCGTCATGAGGGTGGAAAAGGCATTCTTAAGCCAATTTCAATAATGATTTTACTGTCATCGGCTCGAATTAGTATCGGGCTGCAGTTGATTTTGTACTGGTCGTGAATGAGCCCGATCCACATACTCATGGGTCAGGTTATTTCGACTTGTTGACCGGTTCGGGCTTTGGCTGATTTCGGGCCTTTTATTCGGGAGGTTTTAACGGTAATGGTTTGTAATCGGGGGAATTTGCTGATCCGGGTCAGGTATGTTCGCTTCGTCCGACGTCGCCCGTAACCGGCTCGCCCGCCTGCCGGGGCAGCGGTTACCGAGGTTTTTGTGTTTGCGCGTGCGTGTCGACGAGTGCGTGATACGCCAGGACTCGTACCGCGGGGTAGGTAGTCGGTTAAATGGTGTGTGGCTCGGCGCACTTTGTCCGGCAACGGCTCGCCGCCAGCCGCCGTCGTGGGCAAGTACAAGCTGATTGCAGGTTTTCGGATCTGCGGTTGGTCGGGTTTGTTGTGGGGGTAGATCCGCAGGGTTGCGAGTGACCGGGTCACGGACGTCTGGCTCCGCCTGCCAACGGTGATTTTAGGTTTCTTGGCTTGAGCGGATTTTTCGATATTCGTGATACGGGTACGCAAAGTATCAAGGGTGTGGATCCGCAGGGTAGTCGGAATCGTGTGCTCGCCGGTTAAGGGCCTGCCTGCCGATCCGGCAGGTTTTAGGCTTTGTGGTTTTGCTGGATTTTTCTGCAGCAGGGTCGGCGCGGGGTAGTTGGTCACGCGGGGCCGATCTTGGCGCGCGGGTTCCGTGCCTGCCCGCCGCGGGTGGTTTCCGGGCCGCGCCAGTGGTTTGGGAGCGAGGTTTAGTGGTTAGGTTTGTAAATGGTAACGGGCTGTTTCGCCAGGTTAGGCTCAAAGCAAAGCGCGGCCGGGCAAGTGTGGCGCCGCAGCGTGGTTCTCGGGTCGCGTGGTCAGAGTTCCCATGGCGCGCGTACGGTAGGTTCGACCGGCGGGTATTTCCGTGGTTTTCTACGCCAAAACATTTTTGGTCTGGATTGTAGGGTTTTTCGATCGGCAAAGCTGCGACGCGAGCGGTTGGGCGAACTGCCACCAAATTGGCTCTAATTTCTTCCCCGCCAAAAATAGTAGAAAATGATGATTTTGGTTCTGATTTGTGATTTTTCTATTATTTTTTCCGTGACTACCTTCCAACTGGGCTTTGCTAGTGAGATTTCTGATCCAGAAGTGGTGTTTTGGATAAGAACGAGGAAGAGTAGGTTTTTAGATTTACCTCAATAGTCAAATCCTCCATGTATCCATCACCTTGTCATCCCGCTGGGTCTCAAATCGATTCACCCAACAACCTTCAATGTCATGTCTCGGTTACAACTAGTACAATACTTAGGTAGAAAATCAAACTCTAATTTTTTGCAACTTTGTAAGTACAAGTCCATCTTTTTGAAAGAAATTTTAATATTTCGAGGACTTAACTTTCAATAAATCCACTTCAACCTTAACCCTAGCACAACTAGGGCCTAGTCTTCTTCGGCCGAATCTGTGGTTAACGGCTTCCCATCGCTAATCGAGAATAGATCACAAAGAAATTCTGAAAGATCTGGGGCAGGCCTGTGCAGCCTGTTGGTTTAGGCTCCAGTGGTTTAGGCCCAGGTTTAGGTTTGTGGTTTGTGGTTTGTGGTTTAGGTTTAGTTTGTGTTTGTGGTTTGTGTTTGTATTTGTGTTTCAGGTTTGTGGTTTAGTGGTTTGTGGTTTGTATTTAGTACCCAGTGGCTGAAAACAGTGGCCCAGTGTTTGTGTGGTTTAGGGTTTAGGGTTTGTGTTTAGGTTTGTGTGGTTTGTCAGCCCAGTGGCCTGCGGCCCAGTGGCCTGTGGCCCAGTGGCCCAGTGGCCCAGGCCCAGGCCCAGTGGCCCAGTGGCCTGCGGCCCAGTGGCCCAGTGGCCCAGTGGCCCAGGCCCAGTGGCCCAGGCCCAGTGGCCCAGTGGCCCAGGCCTGGCCCAGTGGCCCAGGCCCAGGCCCAGTGGCCCAGGCCCAGTGGCCTGTGGCCCAGTGGCCCAGTGGCCCAGGCCCAGTGGCCTGCAGGCTCAGTGGCCCAGTGGCCCAGGCCCAGTGGCCAGGCCCAGTGGCCCAGTGGCCCAGGCCCAGGCCCAGGCCCAGTGGCCCAGTGGCCCAGTGGCCCAGGCCCAGTGCAGGCCCAGGCCCAGGCCCAGGCCCAGTGGCCCAGGCCCAGTGGCCCAGTGGCCCAGTGGCCCAGTGGCCCAGGCCAGTGGCCCAGTGGCCCAGGCCCAGTGGCCCAGGCCCAGGTGGCCCAGGGCCCAGGCCCAGTGGCCCAGTGGCCCAGGCTCAGGCCTGGCCCAGTTGCGGCCCAGTGGCCCAGTGGCCCAGTGGCCCAGTGGCCTGCGCCCAGTGGCCCAGGCCCAGGCCTGGCCAGTGGCCTGAGGCCCAGGCCTGGCCCAGTGGCCCAGTGGCTCAGGCCTGTGGCCCAGGCCTGTGGCCCAGGCCCAGGCCCAGTGGCTCAGGCCCAGTGGCCCAGTGGCCCAGGCCCAGTGGCCCAGGCCCAGTGGCCAGTGGCCCAGTGGCCCAGGCCTGTGGCCCAGGCCTGTGGCCCAGGCCAGTGGCCCAGTGGCCAGGCCCAGTGGCCCAGTGGCCCAGGCTCAGGCCCAGGCCCAGTGGCCCAGTGGCCCAGTGGCCCAGTGGCCCAGTGGCCCAGTGGCCTGTGGCCCAGTGGCCCAGGCCTGGCACCAGGCCCAGTGGCCCAGGCTCCCAGGCCCAGTGGCCCAGGCCTTCACAGTGGCCTGTGGCCTGTGGCCCAGTGGCCCATCAGGCCCAGTGGCCCAGTGGCCCAGTGGCCCAGTGGCCCAGGCCCAGTGGCCCAGGCCCAGGCCCAGTGGCCCAGGCCCAGGGCCCAGGCCCAGGCCCAGTGGCCCAGTGGCCAGGGCCCAGTGGCCCAGTGGCCCAGGCCTCAGGCCCAGGCCCAGTGGCCTGGCCCAGGCCCAGTGGCCCAGTGGCCTGGGCCCAGGCCCAGGCCCAGGCCCAGGCCCAGGCCCAGTGGCCCAGGTCTGTGGCCAGTGTCTAGGCCCAGGCCCAGTGGCCCAGTGGCCCAGGCTCAGTGGCCCAGTGGCCCAGTGTGCCCAGTGGCCCAGTGGTTTGTGGTTTAGGTTCAGGTTTAGGTTTAGGTTTAGGGTTTGTGGTTTAGGTTTAGGTTTTTTTTTTTTTTTTTGAGTAATCATCCGCACGTAGCCTGTGCTTTTTATTAATAACAGAATGAAAAGGCCCAGATGAGTTACAACTAAACAAGTGGATAGCCTTTACTTCGCTAGTCCCGACTAGTAAGCTAAAGTCTATCCCGAATGTAAAAAGTAAGCAGTTAAGCTAAAATAAGATAAAGAATGATCATCATAGAGTTTATAATGCACTCTACGATGATGTTACAAATGATGATACTAAGATAGAGTAGTAATATAAGAACAAAGCTAGAAATCTAAACTCGAACTTATAAAATCTTCTAACCCAAGTACCTTCTCCTCCTTGTCTTCAGAATTCATGGTATAGATCATTTCTTCTGACCTAGTCAGAATCGATGCTGGAACGGGCCACTTACTAGCTTCCTTTCGTCATGAGATTATGTTGACGAAGTCCCCGCACCTTTCTGTGGACTCGTATCCGCTTCTAATCTCTTCATCTCTTCAAACATATTTTCAGATCGTGACACCATGAAACACGTGGTCCAAGCGCTATCCAAGCTCCTCGTCATCTGTAATGTCGCCCTCCGAGTCTCCATCAACCAGCTGGCTTGGTTCTCGTTCAAACATTTCCAAGGCCCATTCCTCGCTTCATCTTCTTCGAGGGGACAAACATCTCCAAATATTCCTGCATCAACATATGTGCATTTCATCGCTAGTGGTGTCCTTAAAACATCCTCAAACTTTGTCATACGACGTATTACCTTCCAATTCCATTTCCTTCAAAGGCCTCCGGCAATAAGTTATGTTCGATTCTCACCACTTGTGCTCATAATCATTATTAGAATCTTCTCCGTTTCGCCTCACACCACTTCCTTCTTACACTATCGCCCCAAAAGTTTCAAGCTGGTCAGTGAGGTATATCCGATGAAGATTTATTTAAAGTACAAGGTCATGAGGAAAAGAGAAGGCATTTTTAAGCCAATTTTGAGCACTGGGTTTTTGAGGTATTGGGCTTTGAAATAGAATTGAGTTTATCGGTTGACGTTATTCGGGGATTTAGCGGAGCCCGTATCCGAGACGGAATTTGGGCTGAATTATCTCGGGTCTTTGAATAGGCTGGCTTTGGTCTGGGCCTTTTATTTAAAGGTTTTGGGCGGGCGATGGTTTGTGGTACGGGGATATGCCGGGTATCAAAGGTCCGTTACTGGTCAGCGGTTTCCGCCTGCTTCCGGCCTGCCTGCCTGGACGGGTAGGTTTCGACGGAAATTTAGGTTTTGGGCGTGGTTTCGACGGCGATGCTGGGATTGTGTCCGCCCATGGCCGGCGGGTAGGGTAGTCGGGCCACGGGTGAAGGGTCAGCGCACTTGACCGGCCGTGGTCGCCTGCCACAACCGCGGCAGTGGTTTAACGTTAATCGGGCCGAAATGGCTTCACCATGGCGGGTCAGGGGGGTTAGTGGGTGCAGATCCGGAGGGGGTAGGTTAGGGTCCGGGTCACGTCGTTAACGGGTCGGCCGTAGTAGTTGGGCCGGGCCGCTGGTCGTAGGGTTTAGCGTGTATTTTAGGTTATTTATGCGGTTTCAGTATGGGTCAGACGCGGTGAAAGAGTAGTTAGTGGGTGGGTGATCCGGAGGGCGGTTACCGTCAAAAGCGTCTGCCTGGTTACTGTGGCCCGCCTGCATGGGCTGCAGGGCTCAGGGCATTTTAGGTTTTTGATGGAAATTTCGCGACGGGACGAGGGGGTAGGCTGGTCGTGGTGGGGTTGATCCGGAGCGTGGGGTGGTCGGGCCTGGTCGCGGGTGGTTTCAAACAGTGACGACTCGCCAGTGGTAAATTGGTTTCGTGAAGTGGCTGGGGTGGTTTGGCCCATCGCCTTGGCGGCCGGGCGGTTAGGGCTCGCGTGTCGACGGGGTGGCTTCGTGGCAGGGTTGTGGTTCCTGGCTGGCCGCGTACGCAGGTTCCGACGCATGCGGGTATTCCGCCAGGTTCCGCGCCACCGGTTTTTTGGCTCAAATTTTCAGGGGATATCAATGAGGGGGGCTGTTTGGACGTGGAAATGGTGGATCCGACCGCCATTGGGCTGAATTACCCGCATTCGCGAATGTTGTTTAAAGCGGGATTTTTGGCGTTGATTCGTGTTTTTCTATTGTTTTTTCCGTGACCACCGCCAACCATCTGGTTTGATTTTCGGGCATTCGACGCAGAGGTTTGGACGAAATGTAAGAGGTTGTTTTGAGAATTACCTTTGCCAAATCCTTCTCCTTTCCTTAGATCTATCAACATTGTCATCCTTCTTCTGGCTTCAAATCCGGATTTATTTTCCAACATCCATCAACATCATGACCTTGAAGTTTGCAATTAATACAAAACTTAGGAATAAAATCAAACCTAATTTTTTGCATCTTTGTATGAACAATTCCATTCTTCTTGAATGAGATTTGTATTTTTTGAGGATGAACTTTTAACAAATCCACCTCAACCTTAACCCTAGCACAACCCTTGTCTTCTTCCTTGTAGCCAATCTGTGGCTATGGGTTTTCCCACCGCCGCCAACGTGAACAAGGCATTGTCCATAGAAATTTGGTGATAGATTTGGAAAAGAAATCCATCCCCAAGCAATATTTGACTCCTCTTCCGGATTAAAATTAACATTCCAAATGAATGTTCTCATCAACAACATCTTATTTCTTTCTTTAATCCAAAAACTAGGGCTAGACATCAACATATCATAATCTTCTTCGATAGAACAACGAATTAGAATATGACGATTATGCAACAACCCTATATTAACCTCAGATTTTAATCCACATTGCTTAGAATTTCTTCAAGAAATCAAAATCATTCAACCATTTGAAAACTTACCAATAACCGCAAGTTTCAAATCTTGTTCTTCAATCATAAAATCAATTTCATCCTCCTCAAACATGACAGGTTCACCATGAAGATAGTGATAGTTTAATGGGCACTAATTCGAGGAGTGGAAGCGACGGCGATTAGGTTAGCCGCCGCCATCGCTGGGTGGGATTCGGGGTTAGAATTAACCATTTCAAAGCAAAGTGGACGCGACGGAGGTGGCCGACCACAGAGGGTCGCCAGGCCACGACACGCCATGGTGGCTGAAAGTGGCGCAGCTAGGTTTTCACGCTTTTTATAGAGAGGAGAGCAAAATTTGCTAAGTAAAAAAATGTTAAATAAAATGTTTAAAAATGTTGGCTTTATTTAGCCGGTGAGTGGTTAATTATTAGTCATTTTTAGCGCGTGGTCTCTGTTCGAATCCTCCTTATCAATGCACTTCTCCTACCGACCTACTAATCGCCTCCGCTTGTCCCTACACGCTTGAGGATTTTATGAGTAATTCCATCCGTGGAGGCTTAGGTTAGCTACTCCTTCACCCTCGCAGTAATGGCAATTAATCTCACCGCCGAGCATGGGAATCGAACCCAAGACCTCCCACACACGGTATCTCTTAGCCTAACCTTGACCATCGGGCCAAATGCCGCTGATAAAATGTTGGCTTTATTTAGCCGCTGAGTGGTTAATTATTAGTCATTTTTAGCGTGGTCTGGTTCGAATCCTCCTTATCAATGCACTTCTCCTACCGACCTACTAATCGCTCCGCTTGTCCCTACACGCTTGGAGGATTTTATGAGTAATTCCATCCGTGTTAGAGGCTTAGGTTAGCTACTCCTTCACCCCGCACGGCAATTAATCTCACCTCACGAGCATGGGAATCGAACCCAAGACCTCCCACACATGGTATCCTTAGCCTAACCTTCACCATCAGGCCAAATGTCTTGGATAAAATGTTGGCTTTATTTAGCCGCTGAGTGGTTAATTATTAGTCATTTTTAGCGCTGGTCTCGGTTCAATCCTCCTTATCAATGCACTTCTCCTACCGACCTACTAATCGCCTCCGCTTGTCCCTACACGCTTGAGGATTTTTATGAGTAATTCCATCCGTGTTAGAGACTTAGGTTAGCTACTCCTTCACCCTCGCACGGCAATTAATCTCACCTCCGAGCATGGGAATCGAACCCAAGACCTCCCACACATGGTATCCTTAGCCTAACCTTTCACCATCGGGCCAAATGTCGCTGGATAAAATGTTGGCTTTATTTAGCCGCTGAGTGGTTAATTATTAGTCATTTTTAGCGTGGTCTCGGTTCGAATCCTCCTTATCAATGCACTTCTCCTACCGACCTACTTAATCGCCTCCGCTTGTCCCTACACGCTGAGGAGGATTTTTTATGAGTAATTCCATCCGTGTAGAGGCTTAGGTTAGCTACTCCCTTCACCGCACGGCAATTAATCTCACCGCCGAGCATGGGAATCGAACCCAAGACCTCCCACACATGGTATCCTTAGCCTAACCTTTCACCATCGGGCCAAATGCGTTGGATAAAATGTTGGCTTTATTTAGCCGCTGAGTGGTTAATTATTAGTCATTTTTAGCGTGGTCTCTGGTTCAATCCTCCTTATCAATGCACTTCTCCTACCGACCTACGGAATCGCCTCCGCTTGTCCCTACACGCTGAGGATTTTTATGAGTAATTCCATCCGTGTTGAGGCTTAGGTTAGCTACTCCTTCACCCCGCACGGCAATTAATCTCACCGCCGACATGGGAATCGAACCCAAGACCTCCCACACATGGTATCTCTTAGCCTAACCTTTGACCATCAGCCAAATGCCGCTGGATAAAAATGTTGGCTTTATTTAGCCGCTGAGTGGTTAATTATTAGTCATTTTTAGCCGTGGTCTCGGTTCGAATCCTCCTTATCAATGCACTTCTCCTACCGACCTACTAATCGCCTCCGCTTGTCCCTACACGTCGAGGATTTTTATGAGTAATTCCATCCGTGTTAGAGGCTTAGGTTAGCTACTCCTCACCCGCACGGCAATTAATCTCACCGCCGAGCATGGGAATCGAACCCAAGACCTCCCACACATGGTATCCTTAGCCTAACTTTCACCATCACAAATGTCGCTGATAAAATGTTGGCTTTATTTAGCCGCTGAGTGGTTAATTATTAGTCATTTTTAGCGCGTGGTCTCTGGTTCGAATCCTCCTTATCAATGCACTTCTCCTACCGACCTACTAATCGCTCCGCTTGTCCCTACACGCTTGGAGGATTTTTATGAGTAATTCCATCCGTGTTGCAGAGGCTTAGGTTAGCTACTCCTTGCCCCGCAGAATGGCAATTAATCTCACCTCGAGCATGGGAATCGAACCAAGACCTCCCACACATGGTATCCTTAGCCTAACCTTTCACCATCACAAATGTCTGGATAAAATGTTGGCTTTATTTAGCCGCTGAGTGGTTAATTATTAGTCATTTTAGCGCGTGGTCTCTGTTCGAATCCTCCTTATCAATGCACTCTCCTACCGACCTACTAATCGCTCCGCTTGTCCCTACACGCTGAGGATTTTTATGAGTAATTCCATCCGTGTTAGAGACTTAGGTTAGCTACTCCTTCACCCTCGCAATGGCAATTAATCTCACCTCCGAGCATGGGAATCAACCCAAGACCTCCCACACATGGTATCCTTAGCCTAACTTTCACCATCACAAATGTGCTTGGATAAAATGTTGGCTTTATTTAGCCGCTGAGTGGTTAATTATTAGTCATTTTTAGCGTGGGTCTCTGGTTCGAATCCTCCTTATCAATGCACTTCTCCTACCGACCTACTAATCGCTCCGCTTGTCCCTACACGCTTGGAGGATTTTTATGAGTAATTCCATCCGTGTAGAGGCTTAGGTTAGCTACTCCTTCACCCCGCACGGCAATTAATCTCACCTGGCCGAGCATGGGAATCGAACCCAAGACCTCCCACACATGGTATCCTTAGCCTAACCTTTCACCATCACAAATGTCTGGATAAAATGTTGGCTTTATTTAGCCGCTGAGTGGTTAATTATTAGTCATTTTTAGCGCGTGGTCTCTGGTTCGAATCCTCCTTATCAATGCACTTCTCCTACCGACCTACTAATCGCTCCGCTTGTCCCTACACGCTTGGAGGATTTTTATGAGTAATTCCATCCGTGCAGAGACTTGTGGTTAGCTACTCCACCCTCGCACGGCAATTAATCTCACCGCGATGGGAATCGAACCCAAGACCTCCCACACACGGTATCCTTAGCCTAACCTTCACCATCGGGCCAAATGCTGGATAAAATGTTGGCTTTATTTAGCCGCTGAGTGGTTAATTATTAGTCATTTTTAGCGCGTGGTCTCGTTCAATCCTCCTTATCATGCACTTCTCCTACCGACCTACTAATCGCTCCGCTTGTCCCTACACGCTTGAGGATTTTTCATGAGTAATTCCATCCGTGTAGAGGCTTAGGTTAGCTACTCCTTCACCTCGCAATGGCAATTAATCTCACCGCCGAGCATGGGAATCGAACCCAAGACCTCCCACACATGGTATCTCTTAGCCTAACCTTTCACCATCGGGCCAAATGTCGCTGATAAAAATGGCTTTATTTAGCCGCTGAGTGGTTAATTATTAGTCATTTTTAGCAAGTGGTCTCGGTTCGAATCCTCCTTATCAATGCACTTCTCCTACCGACCTACTAATCGCCTCCGCTTGTCCCTACACGCCGAGGATTTTTCATGAGTAATTCCATCCGTGCAGAGGCTTGTGGTTAGCTACTCCTTCACCCCGCACGGCAATTAATCTCACCTCACGAGCATGGGAATCGAACCCAAGACCTCCCACACATGGTATCCTTAGCCTAACCTTTCACCATCAGCCAAATGTCGTTGGATAAATGTTGGCTTTATTTAGCCGCTGAGTGGTTAATTATTAGTCATTTTAGCGCGTGGTCTCTGGTTCGAATCCTCCTTATCAATGCACTTCTCCTACCGACCTACTAATCGCCTCCGCTTGTCCTACACGCTTGGAGGATTTTATGAGTAATTCCATCCGTGCAGAGACTTAGGGTTAGCTACTCTTGCCCTCGCAGAATGGCAATTAATCTCACCGCTGAGCATGGGAATCGAACCCAAGACCTCCCACACATGGTATCTTAGCCTAACCTTCACCATCGGGCCAAATGCTGGATAAAATGTTGGCTTTATTTAGCCGCTGAGTGGTTAATTATTAGTCATTTTAGCGCGTGGTCTCTGGTTCGAATCCTCCTTATCAATGCACTTCTCCTACCGACCTACTAATCGCCTCCGCTTGTCCCTACACGCTTGGAGGATTTTTGAGTAATTCCATCCGTGTTAGAGGCTTAGGTTAGCTACTCCTTGCCCTCGCAGAATGGCAATTAATCTCACCGCTGACATGGGAATCAACCCAAGACCTCCCACACATGGTATCCTTAGCCTAACCTTTCACCATCAGCCAAATGTCGCTGGATAAAATGTTGGCTTTATTTAGCCGCTGAGTGGTTAATTATTAGTCATTTTTAGCGTGGTCTCTGGTTCAATCCTCCTTATCAATGCACTTCTCCTACCGACCTACTAATCGCTCCGCTTGTCCCTACACGCTTGAGGATTTTTTATGAGTAATTCCATCCGTGCAGAGGCTTAGGTTAGCTACCCTTCACCCCGCAGAATGGCAATTAATCTCACCTCGAGCATGGGAATCGAACCCAAGACCTCCCACACGGTATCTCTTAGCCTAACCTTGACCATCACAAATGCCGTTGATAAAATGTTGGCTTTATTTAGCCGCTGAGTGGTTAATTATTAGTCATTTTTAGCGTGGTCTCAGGTTCGAATCCTCCTTATCAATGCACTTCTCCGCCGACCTACTAATCGCCTCCGCTTGTCCCTACACGCTTGAGGATTTTTATGAGTAATTCCATCCGTGTTGCAGACTTAGGTTAGCTACTCCTTTGCCCTCGCACGGCAATTAATCTCACCGCGAGCATGGGAATCGAACTCGACCTCCCACACATGGTATCTCTTAGCCTAACTCACCATCACACCAAATGTCATTGGATAAAATGTTGGCTTTATTTAGCCGCTGAGTGGTTAATTATTAGTCATTTTTAGCAAGTGGTCTCGGTTCGAATCCTCCTTATCAATGCACTTCTCCTACCGACCTACTAATCGCTCCGCTTGTCCCTACACGCTTGAGGATTTTATGAGTAATTCCATCCGCAGAGGCTTAGGTTAGCTACTCTTCACCCGCAGAATGGCAATTAATCTCACCTCGCCGACATGGGAATCAACCCAAGACCTCCCACACATGGTATCTCTTAGCCTAACCTTTCACCATCGGGCCAAATGCCGCTGGATAAAATGTTGGCTTTATTTAGCCGCTGAGTGGTTAATTATTAGTCATTTTTAGCGTGGTCTCTGGTTCAATCCTCCTTATCAATGCACTCCTACCGACCTACTAATCGCCTCCGCTTGTCCCTACACGCTTGAGGATTTTTATGAGTAATTCCATCCGTGTTAGAGGCTTAGGTTAGCTACTCCTTCCCCGCAGAATGGCAATTAATCTCACCTCCGAGCATGGGAATCGAACCCAAGACCTCCCACACATGGTATCTCTTAGCCTAACTTTCACCATCAGCCAAATGTCGTTGGATAAAATGTTGGCTTTATTTAGCCGCTGAGTGGTTAATTATTAGTCATTTTTAGCGCGTGGTCTCGGTTCAATCCTCCTTATCAATGCACTTCTCCTACCGACCTACTAATCGCCTCCGCTTGTCCTACACGCTTGAGGATTTTATGAGTAATTCCATCCGCAGAGGCTTAGGGTTAGCTACCCTTCACCCCGCAGAATGGCAATTAATCTCACCGCTGAGCATGGGAATCGAACCCAAGACCTCCCACACATGGTATCCTTAGCCTAACCTTTCACCATCGGGCCAAATGCCGTTGGATAAAATGTTGGCTTTATTTAGCCGCTGAGTGGTTAATTATTAGTCATTTTTAGCGCAGTGGTCTCGGTTCGAATCCTCCTTATCACTGCACTTCTCCTACCGACCTACTAATCGCTCCGCTTGTCCCTACACGCTTGGAGGATTTTTATGAGTAATTCCATCCGCAGAGGCTTAGGTTAGCTACTCCTTCACCCTCGCAGAATGGCAATTAATCTCACCTCGCTGACATGGGAATCGAACCCAAGACCTCCCACACACGGTATCCTTAGCCTAACCTTTGACCATCACCAAATGTCGTTGGATAAAATGTTGGCTTTATTTAGCCGCTGAGTGGTTAATTATTAGTCATTTTTAGCGCGTGGTCTCGGTTCGAATCCTCCTTATCAATGCACTTCTCCTACCGACCTACTAATCGCCTCCGCTTGTCCCTACACGCTTGGAGGATTTTATGAGTAATTCCATCCGTGTTGCAGGCTTAGGTTAGCTACTCCTTCCCTCGCAGAATGGCAATTAATCTCAC
This sequence comes from Przewalskia tangutica, assembly GCA_029844215.1. Lineage (NCBI taxonomy): Eukaryota > Viridiplantae > Streptophyta > Magnoliopsida > Solanales > Solanaceae > Przewalskia > Przewalskia tangutica. The sequence goes on along the minus strand of JAQGDG010000503.1, from coordinate 18,421 downwards.
CTCCGAGCATGGGAATCGAACCCAAGACCTCCCACACATGGTATCCTTAGCCTAACCTTTGACCATCGGGCCAAATGTCATTGGATAAAAATGTTGGCTTTATTTAGCCGCTGAGTGGTTAATTATTTAGTCATTTTTAGCGCGTGGTCTCGGTTCGAATCCTCCTTATCAATGCACTTCTCCTACCGACCTACTAATCGCTCCGCTTGTCCCTACACGCTTGGAGGATTTTTTATGAGTAATTCCATCCGTTAGAGGCTTAGGTTAGCTACTCCTTCACCCCCGCACGGCAATTAATCTCACCGCCGAGCATGGGAATCGAACCCAAGACCTCCCACACATGGTATCTTAGCCTAACCTTTCACCATTGGGCCAAAATGTCGCTGGATAAAATGTTGGCTTTATTTAGCCGCTGAGTGGTTAATTATTAGTCATTTTTAGCGCGTGGTCTCGTTCGAATCCTCCTTATCAATGCACTTCTCCTACCGACCTACTTAATCGCCTCCGCTTGTCCCTACACGCCGAGGATTTTTATGAGTAATTCCATCCGTGTAGAGGCTTAGGTTAGCTACTCCTTCACCCCGCAGAATGGCAATTAATCTCACCGCCGACATGGGAATCGAACCCAAGACCTCCCACACATGGTATCTCTTAGCCTAACCTTTTCACCATCGGGCCAAATGTCGCTGATAAAAATGTTGGCTTTATTTAGCCGCTGAGTGGTTAATTATTTAGTCATTTTTAGCGCGTGGTCTCTGGTTCGAATCCTCCTTATCAATGCACTTCTCCTACCGACCTACTAATCGCTCCGCTTGTCCCTACACGCCGAGGATTTTATGAGTAATTCCATCCGCAGAGGCTTAGGTTAGCTACTCCTTCACCCCGCACGGCAATTAATCTCACCGCCGAGCATGGGAATCAACCCAAGACCTCCCACACATGGTATCTTAGCCTAACCTTTCACCATCGGGCCAAATGTCGCTGATAAAAATGTTGGCTTTATTTAGCCGCTGAGTGGTTAATTATTTAGTCATTTTTAGCGTGGTCTCGGTTCGAATCCTCCTTATCAATGCACTTCTCCTACCGACCTACTAATCGCCTCCGCTTGTCCCTACACGCTGAGGATTTTTTACGAGTAATTCCATCCGTGTTGAGGCTTAGGTTAGCTACTCCTTCACCTCGCACGGCAATTAATCTCACCTCGCCGACATGGGAATCAACCCAAGACCTCCCACACATGGTATCCTTAGCCTAACCTTTCACCATCGGGCCAAATGTCGCTGATAAAAATGTTGGCTTTATTTAGCCGCTGAGTGGTTAATTATTAGTCATTTTTAGCGTGGTCTCGGTTCAATCCTCCTTATCAATGCACTTCTCCTACCGACCTACTAATCGCCTCCGCTTGTCCCTACACGCTTGAGGATTTTATGAGTAATTCCATCCGCAGAGACTTAGGTTAGCTACTCCTTCACCCTCGCAGAATGGCAATTAATCTCACCGCTGAGCATGGGAATCGAACCCAAGACCTCCCACACACGGTATCCTTAGCCTAACCTTTCACCATCAGCCAAATGTCGTTGGATAAAATGTTGGCTTTATTTAGCCGCTGAGTGGTTAATTATTAGTCATTTTTAAGGTGGTCTCTGGTTCGAATCCTCCTTATCAATGCACTTCTCCTACCGACTCATTAATCGCCTCCGCTTGTCCCTACACGTCGAGGATTTTTATGAGTAATTCCATCCGCATTGAGGCTTAGGTTAGCTACTCCTTCACCCCGCACGGCAATTAATCTCACCTCCGAGCATGGGAATCGAACCCAAGACCTCCCACACACGGTATCCTTAGCCTAACCTTTCACCATCACCAAATGTCGTTGGATAAAATGTTGGCTTTATTTAGCCGCTGAGTGGTTAATTATTAGTCATTTTTAGCGTGGTCTCGGTTCGAATCCTCCTTATCAATGCACTTCTCCTACCGACCTACTAATCGCCTCCGCTTGTCCCTACACGCTTGAGGATTTTTTATGAGTAATTCCATCCGCAGCAGAGGCTTAGGTTAGCTACTCCTTGCCCTCGCAGAATGGCAATTAATCTCACCTCTGAGCATGGGAATCGAACCCAAGACCTCCCACACATGGTATCCTTAGCCTAACCTTTCACCATCACAAATGCCGTTGGATAAAATGTTGGCTTTATTTAGCCGCTGAGTGGTTAATTATTAGTCATTTTTAGCGCGTGGTCTCGGTTCGAATCCTCCTTATCAATGCACTTCTCCTACCGACCTACTAATCGCTCCGCTTGTCCCTACACGCTTGAGGATTTTTATGAGTAATTCCATCCGTGTTAGAGGCTTAGGGTTAGCTACTCCTTCACCCCGCACGGCAATTAATCTCACCTCGCTGAGCATGGGAATCGAACCCAAGACCTCCCACACATGGTATCTCTTAGCCTAACCTTTCACCATCGGGCCAAATGTCTGCTGATAAAAATTGGCTTTATTTAGCCGCTGAGTGGTTAATTATTTAGTCATTTTTAGCGCGTGGTCTCGGTTCGAATCCTCCTTATCAATGCACTTCTCCTACCGACCTACTGAATCGCCTCCGCTTGTCCCTACACGCGAGGATTTTTACGAGTAATTCCATCCGTGTTGAGGCTTAGGTTAGCTACTCCTTCACCCCCGCAGAATGGCAATTAATCTCACCGGCCGACATGGGAATCAACCCAAGACCTCCCACACACGGTATCCTTAGCCTAACCTTTCACCATCACCAAATGCCGCTGGATAAAATGTTGGCTTTATTTAGCCGCTGAGTGGTTAATTATTAGTCATTTTTAGCGCGTGGTCTCGTTCGAATCCTCCTTATCAATGCACTTCTCCTACCGACCTACTAATCGCCTCCGCTTGTCCCTACACGTTGAGGATTTTTATGAGTAATTCCATCCGTGTTAGAGACTTAGGGTTAGCTACTCCTTCATCCTCGCAGAATGGCAATTAATCTCACCTCACGAGCATGGGAATCGAACCCAAGACCTCCCACACATGGTATCCTTAGCCTAACCTTTGACCATCGGGCCAAATGCCGTTGGATAAAAATGTTGGCTTTATTTAGCCGCTGAGTGGTTAATTATTTAGTCATTTTTAGCGTGGTCTCGGTTCAATCCTCCTTATCAATGCACTTCTCCTACCGACCTACTAATCGCCTCCGCTTGTCCCTACACGCCGAGGATTTTTATGAGTAATTCCATCCGTGTTGAGGCTTAGGTTAGCTACTCCTTCACCCTCGCACGGCAATTAATCTCACCTCCGAGCATGGGAATCGAACCCAAGACCTCCCACACACGGTATCCTTAGCCTAACCTTTCACCATCACCAAATGTCGTTGGATAAAATGTTGGCTTTATTTAGCCGCTGAGTGGTTAATTATTAGTCATTTTTAGCGCGTGGTCTCGGTTCGAATCCTCCTTATCAATGCACTTCTCCGCCGACCTACTTAATCGCTCCGCTTGTCCCTACACGCTTGGAGGATTTTATGAGTAATTCCATCCGTGCAGAGACTTAGGTTAGCTACTCCCTTCACCCCGCAGAATGGCAATTAATCTCACCTCCGAGCATGGGAATCGAACCCAAGACCTCCCACACATGGTATCCTTAGCCTAACCTTCACCATCACCAAATGTCGCTGGATAAAATGTTGGCTTTATTTAGCCGCTGAGTGGTTAATTATTAGTCATTTTAGCGGTGGTCTCGTTCGAATCCTCCTTATCAATGCACTTCTCCTACCGACCTACTAATCGCCTCCGCTTGTCCCTACACGCTTGGAGGATTTTATGAGTAATTCCATCCGTGTTGAGGCTTGTGGTTAGCTACTCCCGCCTCGCATAATGGCAATTAATCTCACCTCGGAGCATGGGAATCGAACCCAAGACCTCCCACACATGGTATCTCTTAGCCTAACTTTCACCATCGGGCCAAATGTCGCTGATAAAATGTTGGCTTTATTTAGCCGCTGAGTGGTTAATTATTAGTCATTTTTAGCGTGGTCTCTGGTTCAATCCTCCTTATCAATGCACTCCGCTCCGACCTACTAATCGCTCCGCTTGTCCCTACACGCTTGGAGGATTTTATGAGTAATTCCATCCGTTAGAGACTTAGGGTTAGCTACTCCTTCACCCTCGCACGGCAATTAATCTCACCACTGACATGGGAATCGAACTCAAGACCTCCCACACATGGTATCCTTAGCCTAACCTTTCACCATCACCAAATGTCGTTGGATAAAATGTTGGCTTTATTTAGCCGCTGAGTGGTTAATTATTTAGTCATTTTTAGCGTGGTCTCTGGTTCGAATCCTCCTTATCAATGCACTCTCCTACCGACCTACTAATCGCCTCCGCTTGTCCCTACACGCTTGGAGGATTTTATGAGTAATTCCATCCGCAGAGAGGCTTAGGTTAGCTACTCCTTCACCCCGCAGAATGGCAATTAATCTCACCGCCGAGCATGGGAATCGAACCCAAGACCTCCCACACACGGTATCTTAGCCTAACCTTTCACCATCGGGCCAAATGTCGCTGGATAAAATGTTGGCTTTATTTAGCCGCTGAGTGGTTAATTATTAGTCATTTTAGCGTGGTCTCTGGTTCAATCCTCCTTATCAATGCACTTCTCCTACCGACCTACTAATCGCCTCCGCTTGTCCCTACACGCTTCGAGGATTTTTTGAGTAATTCCATCCGCAGAGACTTAGGTTAGCTACTCCCTTCACCCCCGCAATGGCAATTAATCTCACCTCCGAGCATGGGAATCGAACCCAAGACCTCCCACACATGGTATCCTTAGCCTAACCTTTCACCATCGGGCCAAATGCCGCTGATAAAATGTTGGCTTTATTTAGCCGCTGAGTGGTTAATTATTAGTCATTTTTAGCGCGTGGTCTCTGGTTCAATCCTCCTTATCAATGCACTTCTCCTACCGACCTACTAACGCCGCTCCGCTTGTCCCTACACGCTTGGAGGATTTTATGAGTAATTCCATCCGTGTGAGGCTTAGGTTAGCTACTCCTTCACCCTCGCAGAATGGCAATTAATCTCACCGCCGAGCATGGGAATCAACCCAAGACCTCCCACACACGGTATCCTTAGCCTAACCTTTGACCATCACAAATGTCGTTGATAATAAAATGTTGGCTTTATTTAGCCGCTGAGTGGTTAATTATTAGTCATTTTAGCGCGTGGTCTCGTTCGAATCCTCCTTATCAATGCACTTCTCCTACCGACCTACTAATCGCTCCGCTTGTCCCTACACGCTTGAGGATTTTTTATGAGTAATTCCATCCGTGTTAGAGGCTTAGGTTAGCTACTCCCTTCACCCGCACGGCAATTAATCTCACCTCCGCTGACATGGGAATCAACCCAAGACCTCCCACACATGGTATCCTTAGCCTAACCTTTGACCATCGGGCCAAATGTCGTTGATAAAATGTTGGCTTTATTTAGCCGCTGAGTGGTTAATTATTAGTCATTTTAGCGTGGTCTCTGGTTCGAATCCTCCTTATCAATGCACTCTCCTACCGACCTACTAATCCGCTCCGCTTGTCTCCACACGCTGGAGGATTTTTTATGAGTAATTCCATCCGTGTTAGAGGCTTGTGTTAGCTACCCTTCACCCCGCACGGCAATTAATCTCACCGCTGAGCATGGGAATCGAACCCAAGACCTCCCACACACGGTATCCTTAGCCTAACCTTTCACCATCACAAATGTCGTTGATAAAATGTTGGCTTTATTTAGCCGCTGAGTGGTTAATTATTAGTCATTTTTAGCGGTGGTCTCGGTTCGAATCCTCCTTATCACCGCACTTCTCCTACCGACCTACTAATCGCTCCGCTGTCCCTACACGCTTGGAGGATTTTTACGAGTAATTCCATCCGTGTTAGGCTTAGGTTAGCTACTCCTTCACCCCGCAGAATGGCAATTAATCTCACCTCCGAGCATGGGAATCGAACCCAAGACCTCCCACACATGGTATCCTTAGTTTAACCTTTAGGGTTTGTGGTTTAGTGGTTTGTGGTTTGTGGTTTGGGTTTAGGGTTTGTGGTTTAGGGTTTAGGTTTAGGGTTTAGGTTTAGGGTTTAGTGGTTTAGGTTTAGGCTTAGGTTTGTGTTTCAGGTTTGTGGTTTGTGTGGTTTGGTGTTTGTGGTTTGTGTGGTTTAGTGTTTGTGGTTTGTGGTTTAGGTTTGGTTTAGTGGTTTGTGGTTTAGGTTTAGGGTTTAGGTTTAGTGGTTTGTGGTTTAGGTTTGGTGTTTGTGTTAGGTTTAGGTTTGTGGTTTAGGGTTTGTGTGGTTTGCTTTTAGGGTTTGTGGGTTTAGGTTTAGGGTTTAGGTTTAGTTTGTGTCAGGTTTTTTTTTTTTTTTTTTTTAAATAATCATCCGTGCATTGCCTGTTATTTTATTAATAATGTAGTGAAAATGGTGCCTATGGAATACAGACTAATCAGATACGCCCTATCTCTCGCCACAACCTTATTAAGGCTTAGGTCTACCCAATGTAAAAGAAGGAAGACTAAGATCGATAGTTATGATCATCATAGAGTTTATAATGCACTCTACGATGATATTACAATTGATTATACTAAGGTAAAGTAATAATATAATCACAAAGTTGAACTCTAAACTCAGACTTATAAAATCTTCAAACCCAAGTACCTTTGTCCTCTCGCCATCTAATAACTTGGTATAAAATCATTTCTTCTTTTGATCTTGTGGTTACCGCTAACGGGAGGTTCGCTTTACTTGTTTGCCTCGTCGCTTGATGCTGGTCAAGACTCGCTTCTATCCTAACTGGGTATTGCCTCAATTCTTCTCATCTCAAAGAAACATATCCACGCATCGTGGACGCCTTGAAACATGTGACCAAGTGCTATCTCAAGCTCCTCATCATCAAGTATATCTCCGCCAAACCTTCTTCAATAGCAGTTGGCTTGGCTGGTTCATACGGCTCATGGCCCATTCCCTTCTATCTTCATTCGAGGAAATAATCATGTCTAATTCCTTAAAACATCTTCAAAATTTGTCATGCCATAGAATTCACCATCACTTTCCATTTCTCGATCAAAGGCTTCACTAAGTTCTCGTAATCTCACTTTGATACCAGCGAAGAATTCCGCAAGCATATCCATCCTGTCTTCACACCGCCTCTCCGCCATTATCGCACTCCAAAGATTCGCACGTAGTCCTTTATCAAGGAATGTCCACGAGGCTTTATTTAATGTACAGGCGAGGAAAGGAAAAGGCATTTTAAGCCAATGCGCCAAGGATTCTGTGAGGTCGCTATTTGAATTAGTAGAGGGTTTGGTATTTGTGTTTGTTTTAGTCAGAGCGAGCTCGAGATCCAAATATTCGACTGGGTCATGTGTTTTTTGGAGTAAGTGCCTGTGGTTTCGGTACGGGCCAAATTAATAGTGGTACGGTTTCGTGGCTGGGGTCACGCTGGAAATTAGCGGTTGGCCGGGTTCGGCCGTGGTACGCGCAGAGTGCCGTTAGCGGTCAATGGCTGGTCCTGGGGCTCACTGGCCTGCTTGGGTCATCGGCCTGGCAGCTGGAATGCACCACATTTAGGATTTTGCGTGGTTACGTCGCTGGTAGATCAGCGTGTGAGCAGATGCTCAGACTGGGGTACCGCGGTAGGTAGTTGTTACGGGTCGCAGGCCGACTCGATCGCGGCTCGCCTGTTGAAAGCGGCAGTGTCACGCTAATTTATGCGGTTTCTGATCCCGTGCAGTCGGGCGGTAGCAGTGATGCGGGACGGGTCCGCAGGCGGATGTCCGGTCCGGGCTCGCAAGTTAATGGCCGGTTCAGGCCTGGGTTTGTGGCCTGTATTTGGGCCCAGGCTCAGTGGCTCAGTGGCTTCAGTGGCTCAGTGGCCACAGGCCTCAGTGGCCTGTGGCCTGCGGCCTAGTGGCCTGCAGTGGCTCAGTGGCCTGCGCTCAGTGGCCTCCAGGCCCAGGCCCAGTGGCCCAGGCCTCTGGGTGGCCCAGTGGCCCAGGCCTGGCCCAGTGGCCTAGTAGCCCAGGCCTGCCAGGCCCAGTGGCTCAGGCTTGGCCCAGGCCTAGGCCCAGGCCTGTGGCCTGTGGCCCAGGCTCAGTGGCTCAGTGGCCCAGTGGCCTGTGGCCCAGTGGCCCAGGCCTGGCTCAGGCCCAGTGGCCTGTGCAGGCCCAGGCCTCAGTGGCCCAGTGGCCCAGTGGCCTGGCTCAGTGGCCCAGGCCCAGTGGCTGCGCCCAGTGGCCTGTGGCCCAGGCCCAGTGCCTGTGGCCCAGTGGCCCAGTGGCTCCAGGCCTAGGCCAGTGGCCCAGGCCCAGGCCCAGTGGCCCAGGCCCAGGCCCAGGCCTGGCCCAGTGGCCCAGTGGCTCAGTGGCCCAGGCCTGCGCCTCCAGGCCCAGTGGCCCAGTGGCCCAGTGGCCTGCCCAGGCCTCAGGCTCAGTGGCCCAGGCCTTCAGTGGCCTCAGGCCCAGGCCCAGGCCCAGGCTCCAGTCAGGCCCAGTGGCCCAGGCCCAGGCCCAGTGGCCCAGTGGCTCAGGCTCCAGGCCCAGGCCCAGTGGCTCAGGCCCAGGCTCCAGGCCCAGGCCCAGGCCTGTGGCCCAGTGGCCCAGTGGCTCAGTGGCCTGCAGCCCAGTGGCCCAGTGGCCCAGTGGCCCAGTGGCCCAGGCTCAGTGGCCCAGGCCTGTGGCCCAGTGGCCCAGGCCTCAGGCCTGTACCAAGTGGCCCAGGGCCCAGTGGCCCAGTACTCAGTGGCCCAGGCCTGTGGCCCAGGCCCAGTGGCCCAGTGGCCCAGGCTCAGGCTGGCCCAGGCCCAGGCCCAGTGGCCTGGCCTGGCCCAGTGGCCCAGTGGCTCAGGCCTGCGGCCCAGGCTGGCAGTGGCCCAGGCCTGGCCCAGTGGCTCAGGCTCAGGCCCAGCACTCAGGCCCAGTGGCTCAGTGGCCCAGGCTCAGGGCCCAGTGGCCTAGTGGCCCAGTGGCCCAGGCCCAGGCCCAGGCCCAGGTTTAGTGGCTTAGTGGTTTAGGTTTAGGTTTAGTGGTTTTAGGTTTAGGTTTAGGTTTAGGTTTAGGGTTTTTTTTTTTTTTTTTTTTAGTAATCATCCGTGCTGCATGTTATTTTATTAATACCAGAATGAAACAAAAGCCCAAAAGTGGAATACAGACTTCATGATATGTCCTATCTCGCCGCTAACCCTATCTAAAGTAAACTTAGGTCTATCCCAATGTAAAATAAGGAAGATGCCAAGATCGATAAGCTTGATCATCATAGAGTTTATAATGCACTCTACATGATATTACAATTGATGATACTAAGGTAGAATAATAATATAATCACAAAGTTAGGAACTCTAAACTCAGACTTATAAAATCTTCAAACCCAAGTACCTTGTCCTCCTCGCCATCTAATAACTCGCATAATCATTTCTTCTTTGATTCGCGTTACCGCCAACGGATTGCTTCGCTTTTTATTGTTTACCTTACGTGGCCAAGACTCAACTTATTCTAGCTCTCGTATCGCTCTCAATTCTTTTCATCTCAAAGAAACATATCCGTCAGATCGTGGACGCCCAAACACGTGACTGCATCCAAGCTCCTCATCATCAAGTATATCTTCTTCCATACCTTCATCAATGCTAGTCGCTGTTCAGTTCATACTTTGCCCATGATCCAATCCTGCCTCATCTTCCGAGGCAACGATCATGTCTGAATTCCTAAGACATCTTCAAAATCGGGTCATACCATAGAATTCACCATCACTTTCCATTTCGATCAAAGGCTTCACGGTTCGCAATCTCACTTTGATAAGGCGGAAGTTAACCCCGGAAACATATCCATCCGTTCACCCCACTTCCTCCCGTCACTATCAAGCACTCAACGGAACGGGCAGCGTAGTTTTATTGGAAGGAATGTCACGAGGATTTATTCAACGCACAAGGTCATGAGGAAGGAAAAGGCATTCTTAAGCCAATTTTCGGCCGGGTTCTTTGTGTCGCGGGCTTCAAGCACTATCGGGCTTCGCGATTGATTTTGCTTCGAGGTCGAAATGAGCCCGATCCTAAACCGAATTTGGACTTGAATTTTCGTTGTTTTGGTTGGCTGGTCGGGCCGATTCGTAGCGTCATGCCGGTCACGTTTAGGATATATAGCTTAGCTGATGGTCAGGTACGCTGAATATGGGTGTAATTTTAAATGGTTGATGGGTCTGTTAGTGTGATTGGCCGGCTTGTGTTCCGCCTGCCTGGGCATCGTATCATAAGCGGCGCTTGTGGTTTTCGGGTAGTTTCGATGCGAGGTTGGGAGCGATGCGATCAGTACTGCGGGTAGGGGTAGTCGTTGGAATGGGTCGTAGGGTCAACAGCCGATCGGTCAACGGGTCGCCGTTAACCGCTGCGGTTTCACGAATTTCGCGGTTTCTGATCCGTGCGCGGCCGGCGGGGTAGGTAGGATGGACGGTCCGCGCGGGCGTGGTCCGGTCGCTCGTTAACGGGTCGCCGTCATCGTTATGTAGGGTTTTGGCGGTTTGTGGTTTTTCGAGCGCGCGCCGCAGGGTAACGGCGGCGGGGTACGCGTCAGACGGGTCCGCGGGGCGGGTCCGGCCGCTGGCCTGCTCGGTAGGTTTCGGCTGGTCAGCGCCAGGTTCGTGGCTTGGTGGATTAGGGTTCGAGCGGTTTAGGTTAGGTTAGGCCCAGCAGAAAGCGCCGGCAAGGCGGGAGCGCTGGGTGAGGGTGGTTCATGCGGGCAGAGAGGTTCCCGCCGGTCGCGCCGCCGGGTTCTCGAAGGTTTTCCGGCCGCCATTAATTTGGCACAAATTTCGGGTGGTTTGGTTTTGCAACGGGTCGATCCGTGGCGTAGGGGCGCGTTCGACCACCATTTTGGCTTAATTTCTTCCCGATGCCAAAAACGAAATTGATGTTTTTCGTCTTGATTTGAGATTTTTCTATTGTTTTTCCCCGTGACAACGCCAACCGACATTTTTACGGTTTCTGATCCGAGATGTAATTTTGTCAGGGCTTATGAGGGGTAGGATTTTGAGATTTACCTTGCCTTAGCCGAATTCTCCATAGCTAATGCCATTGTCATCCTTCCTCGTCTCAACCGATTTAATTTCCAACAACCTTCAATATCATGTCCTTGTAATTTACAAGTAGTACAATACTTGTGAATGAAGTCAAACCTAATTTTTGCACTTTTGTGAAGAACAATTCCATTCTTTTGAAAGATAATTGAATTTTGAGGGTGAACTTTTAGTAAATCCACTTCAACCTTCACTCCTAGCACAACTGCCTTGTCATCTTCCTTGTTGTCAATCTAGTGGCAACGGGTTTCCACCGCCGCCTATCGGAACAAGCGCCGATTGGCCATGAAAATTGAGGAAGATTTGGAAAAGAAATCCATCCCCAAGCACATGTGACTCTCCTCTCGATTAAAAGCAAATATCCCAAATGAATGCTCATTAACAACATCTTATTATTCTCTTTAATCCAAAAACTAGTATAGACATCAAAGTAGCATAATCTTTCTTCATTGAGCAATCAATTAAACATGGCGATTATAATAACAACCCTATTGAAAACTCACTTTAATCCATATTGCTTAGGAATTTCCTTCCGCAATAGATCAAAAATTAGTCCAACCATTTGAAAACTTACCAATAACCGCAAGTTTCAAATCTTGTTCTTTAATCATCAAATCAATTTCATCCTCCTCAAACATGACCATAGGTTCACCATGAAGATAGTGATAGTTTTAGGGGCACTGGAAGTCGGAGGGGTAGGGGGCCACGACCGTAGATTAGGGTTTACCGCCGCCATCACAAGGATGAAACCGGAAGGTAGATTTGACCATTTGAAAAGGCGTGGAATGGCGGGTGATGGCCGACCACAGTGAGTGGCCACGTGGCCACGACACCATACAGTGGCCTAGACTGCCATGGCTGGTTTTTCCGCTTGGTGATGAGAGAGAGTGGAGAGCAAAATTCTGTGGTTTAGGGTTTAGGGTTGGTTTAGTGGTTTGTGGTTTGGTTTAGGGTTTAGGTTTAGTGGTTTGGTTTAGCCTGGCCCAGGTTTGTGGCCTGTGGTTTGTGGCCCAGTGGCCCAGTGGCCCAGGGCCTAGTGGCCCAGTGGCCCAGGCCCAGTGGCCCAGGGCCAGTGTGTGGCCCAGGCCTAGTGGCCCAGTGGCCTGCGCCCAGGCCCAGTGGCCCAGTGGCCAGTGGCCCAGGCCCAGGCCTGCAGTGGCCCAGTGGCCCAGTGTGGCCCAGTGGCCTGCGCTCCAGTGGCCCAGGCTCAGTGGCCCAGTGGCCTGTGGCTCAGGCCCAGGCCCAGTGGCCCAGTGGCCCAGGCCCAGGCCCAGTGGCCCAGCAGGCCCAGTGGCCCAGTGGCCCAGGCCCAGGCCTGTGCCCAGGCCCAGGCCTGCGCCCAGTGGCCTGTGCCTGTGGCCTCCAGGCCCAGGCCTGTGTGGCCTGTGGCTCAGGTTTGGTTTCCAGGGCTCAGGTTTGTGGTTTGTGGTTTCAGGTTTAGGTTTAGGTTTGTGGTTTGTGGTTTTAGGGTTTAGGTTTGGGGGTTTGTGTTTGTGTTTTTTTTTTTTTTTTAAGTAATCATCCGTGCTCATTGCCTCAAAGTTATTTTATTAATAACAGAATGAAACAGTGCCCAAAAAGGGAATACAGACTTATCGTGACATGTCCTATCTCGCCTGCTAACCCTATCTAGGCTAAGCTTAGGTCTATCCCGAATGTAAAAAGAAGGAAGATGCTAAGATCAGATAAGCTATGATCATCATAGAGTTTATAATGCACTCTATGATAATATTACAATTGATTTATACTAAGGTAGAATAATAATATAATCACAGAGTTTGGAACTCTAAACTCAGACTTATAAAATCTTCAAACCCAAGTACCTTGTCCCTCCTCGCCATCTAATAATCCTGGTATAATCATTTCTTCTTTGATCTCGCGGTTACACGCTAACGGGATTGCTTTTTAGCTTGTTTACTGCTGCATGCCAAGACTCAACTTCTATTCTAGCCTCGGGTATTGCTTTCCTCAATTCTTTTCATTTCAAAGAAACATATCCACGTGATCGTGACGCCAAACACGTGATCAAGTGCTATCTCAAGCTCCTCATCATCAAGTATATCTTCTTCTATACCTTCATCATCATAGCAAGCTGGTCTCGGTTCGTGTTCATACGGCTCCATGATCCAATCCCCGCCTATCTTCCGAGGCAATGATCATGTCGGAATTCCTAAGACATCTTCAAATTGGTCATACCATAGAATTCACCATCACTTTCCATTTCTCGATCAAAGGCTTCACGGTTCCGTAATCTCACTTTTTGATACCGCAAGAACCTCGTGAAACATATCCATCCAGTTCACCCCACTTCCTCCCGCTACTATCGCACTCCAAACGGAACGGCAAAGGGTAGTTTTATCAAGGAATGTCCATGAGGATTTATTCAATATACAAGGTCATGGAAGGAAAAGGCATTCTTAAGCCAATTTCAATGGGCGGTTCTTTCGCGGGCTTCAAGTACTTTTGTGGGATGATTGATTTTGTCGAGGTTGAGTAGTGGAGCCCGGATCCGAACCGAATTTGACTTGAATTTTCTCGGGTTGTTTTGCGTTGGTCGGGCTGGTCACCGATTTAAAGGCCACGATTCGGTGCTGGTCACTGCTTTGATATATAGGTTTAGCTGGTACGGGTCAGGGTACGGGAATAGAGGGTAATTTTAAATGGTCAGCTGGTCGTTAGGTGATTGGCCTGGTTTCAGGTTCTGGCCTGCCTGGCATCGTATCATAAGCTGGCTTAGGTTTTTGGGGTAGTTTTATGCGGTAGGTTGGGTGGGGAGCGATGTCTAGGACCGGGTACCGCGTAGGTAGTCGGGTTAAACGGGTCGCAGTAAATGAGCTGGATCGCCAACGGCTCGCCGTTAAATCCGCAGTGTTTCACGAATTTCAAAGGGCTCTGATCCGCGGCCGGGTCAGGTGTAGGATATGGGACGGGTCCGCAGCGGGGCTGGTCCGGCCGCGGGTCGTTAACGGGCCGCTGGGTCAACGCTTCGTAGGTTTTTACGGGTTTTGTGGTTTTTTCGAGCTACGCGCCGTGAGTGGTAGAACGGGGGGCGGGTACGGGTCGGGATGGTCCGCAGGCGGGTCCGCCGCGGTCTGCCCTGTGGTTTCAGCAATGGTCAAGGCTAGGGCTCGAAAGGATTAGGTTCGGGCTTAGTGGTTAGAGTTAGCCCAAAGCAGCAACGGCGGCCGGGCTAGGGCTCGAGGCGCGTGTGGGTGGATCCGGTTCGAGTAGGGTTCCGCTGGTCACAAAGTACGCTGGTAGGTTCGTGGTGAGCCCGCCGCCATTATTTCCTACACAAATTAATTTTTGGCTAGAATTTTGTGTTTTTCACGGGGGCTGTTTTGAAGGGTTATGGTGGTGGCACACCATTTTGGCCTGATTTTCTCCCCGACCTGTGAAACAAGAGGCAAGGTGTTTTTTGTGATTAGATTTGTATTTTTCTAGGCTTTTTACTGATAACCCGCAAGCACCATTTTTGTGGTTTCTGATCCGGGGGTGGTTTTGGACAAGGCTGAGCGGCAGGTTTTAGAGTATTACCTTTTCCAGGCCGGTCCTGATTTTCCATGATTCATCTATTGTCAATCTTCTTTGGCCTCAAATCTGATTTATTTTCCAACACCTTCAATGTCATGTCCTTTGGTTTGCAATTATTACAATACTTCGCAAGAAATCAAACCTTATTTTTTGCCATTTTGTATTTAATACCATTCTTCTGAACGAAATTTGAATCTTTTGAGGTGAGATTTTAACAAATCAACCTCAACCTTAACCCTAAAGACAACTAGGCCTTGTTTTTTATTCCTCGTCGAATCAATCAAAGCAATAGGTTTCCCACCGCCGCAGAAGAGAGAACAAGGCAATGGCCACAGAAATTGTGAGAAAGTGTTAGGAAAAGAAATCCAACCCCAAGCAATGTTTGACTCTCTTCTCGATTAAACGCAACATCCCAAATGAATGTTCATTAACAACATCTTATTATTTTCTTTAATCCAAAAACTAGGGCTTGACATCAAGGTGTCATAATCTTTCTTCTAATTGAACAATCGAATAAGAATACGACTTGCTATACAACAAACCTATATTAACCTCACCTTCAATCCACATTGTTTAGGAATTTCCTTCATAGATAAATCGTCTAACCATTCAAAATCCTCGCTAATAATCGCAAGTTTCAAACCTTGTTCTTGAATCATAGTATCAATTTCTTCCTCCTCAAACATAACCATAGGTTCACCACAAGATAGTGATAGATTTTAGTGGCACGAGATTCTGGAGTGGCGGGAGGCGACGGGCGAACTAGGGTTTACCACCGCGCCATCGCTTCGGACCGAAACCGCGGGCTGGGGTCGATTTATTTCGTGCCAAAGTGGCACGCGGGTATTGGGCGCGGGAAGCGGCCGACCACGAGTACGTGCCGCCAACATGCCGAGACCGCGGCGGTGGCTGGAAAGCGCGGCGCGCTAGGGTTTTTCCGATTTTTAGGAGAAGGGAGAGCAAATTTTTAAAATGTTTAAAATGTTAAATGCTGGGCTTTATTTAGCCGCTGGTGCTGGTTAATTATTAGTCATTTTTGGCCAAGCAAGTGGTCTCTGGTTCAATCCTCCTATCAGATGCACTTCACCTACTCGACTTACTGGCTTTAATCGCTTCTCCGCTTGTCCCTTCCTTACACGTTTGGGAGGATTTTATGTAGTAATTTCATCCGTGTTGTAGACTTAGTGGTTAGCTATCACTTCCCCTTGCCCCCGCAGAACGGCAATTAATCTCACCTCACTGACATTGGGAATCGAATCCAAGACCTCCCACACAAGGTATCTCTTAGCTTAACCTTTGACCATCGGGCAAACGCTGTTTGACGGGTTTAATGGGGTCCTTGTGGCCTGCGGCCCAGTGGCTTCAGGCCTGGTCGGTGCCTCAGTGGTTTAGCGGCTTAGGTTTCAGTGCTCAGTGGTTTGTGGTTTGTGTGTTTAGGTTTAGTGGTTTGTGGCCTCAGGCCCAGTGGCCTTGTGCCTCAGGCTCAGTGGCCCAGTGGCCCAGGCCAGCGCTCAGCAGCCCAGTGGCCTGCCCAGTGGCCTGCGGCTCCAGGCTGTTCCAGTGGCCCAGTGGCCTGTGGCCCAGTGGCCAGTATTCAGCCCAGTGGCCCAGGTCTGTGGCCTGTGTGGCTCAGGCCTGTGTACCAGTGGCCTGGTGGCTCCAGGCCTGAGGCCAGGCCTGCGCCCAGGGCCCAGGCCTGCGGCCCAGTGGCCCAGGGTGGCCCAGTAGCCAGGCCCAGCACCCAGGCCCAGGCTCAGGCCTGCAGGCCCAGGCCCAGTGGCCCAGTGGCCTTCCAGCCTGGTGGCCTGTGCAGCCCAGGCCCAGCAGGCTCCAGTGGCCTCCAGGCCTGCGGCTCCAGTGGCCCAGTAGGCCCAGGGCCTGCGCTCCAGGCCTAAGTGCCAGTGGTCCTCAGTGGCCCAGGCATACCATCTGTGGCCTGTGGCTCAGTGGCTCCAGTGGCCCAGGCCCAGGGCTCAGTGGCCTGAGCCCAGTGGCCCAGTGGCCCAGGCGCTCCAGTGGCTCAGGCCTGTGCGCCTCAGCATCCTCAGGGCCTGGCCCAGCGCCTGCAGGCCTGCGCATCTGTGGCCTGTGGCCCAGGCCCAGTGGCCATTTCTGCGCTCAGTGTACAGCTCAGTGGCCCAGGCCTGCGCCTGCGCTCAGGGCCTGGTACGCACTGTGTGGCCCAGTACGTGGCCTGCGCTCAGGCACTCAGCAGCACCTGTGCACCAGGCCCAGGCTCAGGCCCAGGCCTCAGGCCCAGGCTCCAGTCCAGGCCTGCGCCCAGTGGCCCAGTGGCCAGGCGCTCAGGCTTCCAGGCCTGCGCCTTCCAGTGGTCAGTGGCCCAGTGCACCCAGGCCCGCGCATGTTTGTGTATGTCTGCTGTGTAGTTTAGTGGTTTAGTAGTTTAGGTTTAGGTTTAGGGTTTGTGGCCCAGTGGTGGCTTAGGGGTTTAGGTTTGAGTGGTTCTGGGTTTAGTTTTAGTGGTTTGTGATTCAGGTTTGTGTGCTTGTGTT
Organism: Przewalskia tangutica; assembly: GCA_029844215.1. Lineage (NCBI taxonomy): Eukaryota > Viridiplantae > Streptophyta > Magnoliopsida > Solanales > Solanaceae > Przewalskia > Przewalskia tangutica. The sequence continues at coordinate 1,267 of JAQGDG010000503.1, read as the reverse complement.
TTAGGTTTAGGTTTCAGTGGTTTAGGTTTAGGTTTTAGTTTTTTTTTTTTTTTTTTGAGTAATCATCCGTGCACTTTGCACTGTGTTTTTATTAATACCAAGGAAAGGGCCTGTATGGAGTTACAAACTACATAGCTGATAGCTCCTTTATCTGGCCACATATTCTCACTTCAAAGTAAGGTATAAGTCTATCCCGAACGTGAAAAGTAAGTAGTTAAGCACAAATGAGGTAAGCTTATGATCATCATAGAGTTTATAATGCACTCTACAGATGATTGGTTACACAAATGATTTATACTAAGATACAGTAGTAGTAATATATAAGAACAAAGCTAGGGAAATCTAAACTCGAACTTATAAAATCTTCTAACCCAAGACTTTTCTCCTCTTTGTCTTCTACAGAACATGAATATAGAATCATTTCTTCTTCGACTCTAAAGTGGTAATCGGACAATGTAATAGCTTCATTACTAGCTTCCTTTCTTTCTTCATAAGATTATAGTTTGACGGTCCCCATGACTCCTTTCTCAAAAGTGGACCGGCATCACGCTTCTAATCTCTTCATCTCTTCAAAACATATTTTCAGTGGTCGTGACACCGCGGAAACACGTGGTCTGGTCCAAGTGCTATCCAAGCTCATCATCAAGAATGTCGTCTCCTTCAATCACCATCCACAAATTCAGCTGGCTTGCAATCGTTCAAACATTTCCAAGGCCCAATCGCCTCATCATTCTTCTCGAGGTGACAAACATTCCAAATATTCCCGTCAGATACCACATGCTGCATTTCTCACTGCTTAGTGGTGTCCTTAAAACATCCTCACAAACTTTGTCATAATGACATGTGTCACCTTCCAATTCCATTTCCTGGTATCAAAGGCCTCCTGGCACAGAATCGCTATGTCCGATTCTCACCACTTGTGTTCATAATCATTATTTGACTCTTCTCCTTCAGGATCACACCACTTCCTCCTTATACTATCGCCTCAAAAAGTTTTCAGAAGTGGCAGGTTATTGTATGGCGTATCCAATAAGATTTATTTGGTGAGTACAAGACGCGTCGGGAAGTGGGCTGAGAAGTGCATTCTGCAGGCCCTTTGGGCACTGGTTTTGAGGTAGGCTGGGCTTGAATTAGATTTAGGATTATCAAGTTAATGTTATTCGAGGACGGGTGCAGAGGAGCCCGTAGATCCGAAATAGAATTCGGGGCTTGAATTGTCTTGGTATTTTTTGAACGAGCATTCGGGCTTTGGATTTGGGCTTTTTAT